>JAUTBV010101871.1:0-15750 GCA_032361325.1 Lepetodrilus fucensis | reverse complement strand
GTGAATGTATTTTGCAGTTGTAGCTAAGAACTAGTCCAACACAACCATAAACATCTGTGATATTATGCCTTTAATATCAACTTATGCACTGAAGCTCGTGCATAAAAGTATTACACCCGGGACATAACGTTGATGCTAAATAGAACATCGTGTAATATTCGCTATGTAATATATAGCACATATGCAATCATATACATTTATAATCGATATACATTAATGCCCTTCATATGCGCTTACAATACTAGATTAAATCAAGCAGCACGAAATTATGTTTAATAGTTGGCATTAACCATAGGAGGCCGTTAACACATTATTGGTAATTATTTATTAAAATAATCTAGCGAGTGCTTGTTGCGAGGCAGATAAATGTATCCACTATCTGAATGAGAAATAAACCCCAGAGGACAGAACACACGCGGCATGAGCCCGCTGGCAGTTCATTTAATGCACATATATATAATACCGGAACACTTAATGGTCTTTTGAAACCTTCAGGATCCAAACCATTCATCCATGCCACAACAACCCATTGGAGTCATACGTGATCATGTTGTCGTTTGGTCCTGGGACCAAGGAGTACGTATTACAAGTGAGCTCAAACCATCAGCAATCATAGCTGGGTATTCTAGGAGCATACGTACACTGTGACAGTAGCCAGAGGGAGGTGATGTGAGTATGTCCATTAGTACTAACTGCATGTGATGTGAGTATGCCCATTAGTACTAACTGCATGTGATGTGAGTATGCCCATTAGCACTAACTGCATGTGATGTGAGTATGCCCATTAGTAATAACTACATGTGATGTGAGTATGCCCATTAGTACTAACTGCATGTGATGTAAGTATGTCCATTAGTAATAACTGCATGTGATGTGAGTATGCCAATTAGTACTAACTGCATGTGATGTGAGTATGCCCATTAGTACTAACTGCATGTGATGTGAGTATGCCTATTAGTAATAACTGCATGTGATGTGAGTAGGCCCATTAGTACTAACCATATGTGATGTGAGTATGTCCATTAGTTCTAACTGCATGTGATGTGAGTGTACTAACTGAATTGTGATGTGAGTATGCCCATTAGTACTAACTGCATGCGATGCGAGTGTCCAATAGTACTACTGCATGTGATGTGAGTATGTCCATTAGTACTAACTGCATGTGATGTGAGTATGTCCATTAGTAATAACTGCATGCGATGTGAGTGTCCAATAGTACTACTGCATGTGATGTGAATATGCCTATTAGTACTAACTGCATGTGATGTGAGTATGCCTATTAGTACTAACTGCATGTGATGTGGGTATGCCCATTAGTACTAACTGCATGTGATGTGAGTGTACTAACTGCATTGTGATGTGAGTATGCCAATTAGTACTAACTGCATGTACTGACCTCACAATGGCGCAAAACACAGTATTAGGTGATAGCTATCGATAACGTCAGCAATGATTCTCTCATTCAAATTCCATATTTTCTTTCTTTTCACTCTAGAATGCTGCTGCCAAACATCAAGGTGATAATGAACGTCCTGACTGTGGCCGTGGTGGCTCAGCTGACGGACTTCGCACTCCCAGAGACGGCCGGACAGTTCACGTTGGAGGGCTTCATGAAGCAGTTGTCTCTGAATAACACGCAGCTTGACATGGAGCTGAACGTCACTGATGCGCTGCCACTGCTGTATTGCAACGTGCGCTGTAATGGGACTATGGCCGTCCAGATTATTCCTCGAGAATGCGAAACATCTGTGCCTAGATGCAGAACGTGCAGGTGTGACGAAGATTGCGGTACATACGGCGACTGCTGTCCAAATGAAAACGGCGATGTCTCACAGTCGGGTGGGAGCGAATTCCGATGCATTGGCGAATCTACCGATGTCTCAACGATATTTGGGTACTACATGCTCACTTCCTGTCCTGGAGAGCTGTCACATGACCCGGTGCAGCCATACAACATCGCCCCGGTGACGTCACGAGAGTCACACGTCACGTACCTGAATGAACGCATCGCTGATTGCCACAACGTTGCAGACGTGACCCACTGGATCATAGAAGAAGAAGAATGTCACAGCACTACTAACAGAACGGAGTGTTCCATGTCAGTTGTAGCCCCCGATAATGTAACAACCAGGGAGTGTTCTCTGGAATGGGATAGTGACGACGTTATAGATAGGTGTAATGTGACCGGACTGTGGGATGGTATGACTCCTGGACCGGAAGTCGTCGACATGTGTCTGCTGTGGCATCATTTCCCTGTGTCTCGATACAATACAGTGTTCAAAAACATTTATTGCTTCATGTGCAATGGTTTCTTACCCGAAGATTGTTTAATGGTACCCATGTTATCGGGAAATCCCAATATAAATGTTCCTGTGAGACTGTTCCATGATATGACTGCCCGGGATTGCACAGAATTACAATGGTTCGACCCAATAAAAGTTAGTTCGCCTTCTACTTCAATAATTATTAACAGTAAATTGCTAATGTTGAGTAAATATCAACACAAAATGAATATATAATAATCACATCGCTTCACACCAATGCATATACAATTGTATTAATTTTACAGTATTCATATATGACAATAATTCATCACGACAAAGTAAGCTAAAGACTATAGTAAAGTAAAGGTTATTGAAAAGATATGCAGCAAACCTTTTCCGTTATTACGACGTTGTGTGAATGTTACAATTATATCAATAACATTCATACAACACGTTGTAATACTTTTGCTGGGATGTATCTAAAGAATTACCCCGATTTACGATAACACTATTATTCTTTTTGTCCGCAGAAGGAATGCCTGTGGTTGGCATGTCGTTACGGATATCGACTTGAAGACCAAACATGTGTTCTCACTAACACCAGCCTATCTGATATCCAGTACAGTCTTATAGTTGACCTGTGGCCGGACCACGCCCATCGGTCAGAGCCTTTACTTGACCACTGGCCATCCGTACAGCAGATGACCCTCTCACATATCAAGAAAGCATTAGTCTTGGCCAACGTGTCTTACTACTATGCTTACCTGGACGTGTCCATGCCTACACAGGTAGATTCTGACAATCTGACGACCGAGTATCCTACCATTGGCATTGAACTGACTTTCAGAGTAAAGTCGACCTGCTGTCGAGCAGAGCTGGAGAGACATATGGACACGGTCTTGGAGACATGGGTGATGACGCACGATGGTTCTGAATTTAACTTCACTATGTCTATGAAAGATTACTATTATTATTATATGTCCAAGACGGACAAATACCTACTTACTGCTTCTGGTATGTGGGAACGGAATGTACAGAATACATTTTCAGATAATTTAACGAGTCCTGAGAAATATATCTATCTATTCCCAGTGTATCCCACGTGTCCATATATTCACCTACAAGGAGATTATGTCGTTTTAAATACCAGTACCTCCATACAACTCACCTACGCGAACATTACACTTGATTCAAAGGATTTCATAGAAGTGGAAAAAGGATTTCGTATTATTTGTCTTGATACTCTCAAAGAGATCTACGAAAATTATGATCTTCCGGTTGATAATGTGGGTCTTGCTGCAGACCTGTTGTCCACGATCTTATCAGTGTTGTCCATGGTTTGTCTTACTTTGACGTTCGTCTCGTTCTGTGCATTCCCATCTTTAAGGAACATGCCAACAACGAACATGATGTGTTTGGCTGTGTTTCTGTTCTTGGCGCAACTTCTGCTGCAGTTTGGCGACCTGGCGTGGTCCAACCGGACACTGTGTCGTGTTGTTGGCGTCCTCCTCCATTACTTCTGGCTGAGTGTCATATTCTGGATGAACGTCTGCTCCTACCACATGTTCAGCGTCTTCGTTCTCGAAGCCACAAGGCCAGTTACATTGGCTTCTCGGAAACGTCTTGTGAAGTACGCCTTGTACGCAAACGGACTGCCACTGGTTATCGTTCTGTTGACAATTTGCGTGAGTCTTGCAACTTCGTCCGGTTCTTCTATTGGGTACGGTCCAACCAGGTGCTATCTCTCCACACCTCTTCTCATAGGAGTGTGTTTTGTTCTTCCGCTTGGCGTCATTCTTATCTTGAATGCTGTATTTTTCAGCATCACGATATGGACAATGGCAAAGGTGAAGAAAATGAGCGTCGCTGTAGGACGTGAACAAAGTCATATTCACATATATGTCAAACTATCAACTCTGACGGGAATGTTCTGGATTCTAGCCATTGTTGCTGAGAATGTTCAAGTGCAGGTTTTAGTGTTCATGTCTATTATACTGAATGCTAGTCAAGGTATGTTCATCTTCATGTCTTACACGGCCAACATGCGAGTGTTCCAGCTGTGGCGGGGGAAATTAACCACGCCGAAGTATGCCATGACCTCAAATGAAACAAAGAGCACTAGTATGTAGCCGAGTGTGATGTACCCCTTTGTCTCAGTCGGCAGAGCGTTGGACTCACAATTCAGTAACTCGGGTTCGAATCCCAGGATCGGCAGTAGTCCTGTTTCAAATGTCTGATTCGCCAAATCGGATTTGAAACTAAACAGTAAGAATGATGTGATTACCACTGTCGACTTGCGGTACTATTTCTATTGTGTTCGCTGCTAATATTATGCCTTGTTGAACGATACTACATTCAATGAGTTCATATCTCTTAAATGTTAAGAATTATCTGAATGTTTTATGTACATATAGTGAAAGTAAAGACATGTTTACGTTTTGTATTGATCTTGCTGTATATTACCAGCTCATTTGAATGGTGTTCTCAAGTCTTCATGATATCAACCTCTGAATGCACATTAACATTGCTGACACGCTCCAGTTAACACTTGAAGCACTCTATTTCCACACTGAATACCTCATATCACCTACGGTTGTTCTCACTGAAAATCTGAAAAGCCATCAAGACGGAACTATTGAGACCTTAATCCACGCGAGTGACAAACGAGGGAGCAGTATGTGAAAAGAACAAGACACCTATATCCATTGGCTTTCGTAACCAAGGACGCCTTTTAATGATTGTCACCAGGGGAAAGTGGTCGGTACCCTCTGTCATTAGCGAAGGTTGATCAATAACCCGTGTACACTGGCTGCGACACTAAAGACGTACAAGGATCTGTACACAACACAGATCAGTGACAGGCGGTCTAGGCACAATACACAGTTATAGGGATATTCATTGACAGTACATGTCCAGAGTTCTAGATGTGACTCCCCTCTGTACAACGTGTGGCCCTTTACTGAACTGCCTGTGTGGAGTAATGACTGTGACCATACGTAAGTATATGTGAGTAAATATGTAGTGTCTTGTCCGTATTCAGATACATGTATAATCATATTTAAATCGGTTCCTTATAATGACATGTTTGCACTTTTGTAATCTAATATAAATCAAATATATTTAATTAGAGAGTCCGATGTACGCAAATTCAACGTATTATATAGTACTGTTAAGAACATTATCATTAGGTATTTAGAATTTTAGGCAAACACGTATAATATGTATATTACCTAATTATTAATATTATGTGTTGTTAACACTAGACGTTCCTCATACGGTTTCCCTATTTGCCACCGTTACCTCCACCGCCCCTTTTTTTCCTCTCTCTCTCTCTCTCTCTCTCTCTCTCTCTCTATCTCGTTCAATCATCTCTCCCATCCTCTCTCTCTTTCGCTCTCTCCAAATTACATTCTTTCTTTCTCTATCTCTTTCTCCCAACCAACCAACCAACCAACCACCTCTCTCTCCTCTCTCTATATCTTTCTCTCTCTCCTCTCTCTCTTTCTCTCTCTCTCTTTCTTTCTCTCTCTTTCTCTCTCTCTCTTTCTCTCTCTCTCTCTCTCTCTCTCTCCCCCAACCAAATATATCTTCCCCTCTCTTTTTTCACACCCAACCCCATCTCTCACTCTCTCCCCAACCATCTCTCTCTCTAGCTTACTACTTAGTCTTAGTCTACTATTCATCACTATCTCACTCTGCTCCCTATCCCTCTCCCATCTACAATGCTCCTTACTATTACCTCCATGGTAAGCCAGGGTATACAAAGACTTGTCCGGTCTGACAGTACGTTATTGCTATGGTTTGTATTACTGACAAACATTGAGGGAAAGTGCAGCAGCAACAGAAGCCGTAGGGCGGAAAGATAAGCACGTGCCCCCAGCTGACTTGCATTGTAAACTATACCAGCTTACTATAAAGTCTATGGATCTCAGGACACTTCAAATGATATCGGAAACCCTATCAGTAAATTCAATATGCACGTCACCGCAATCGCATTAAACTCAGATCTAAAACTGACGCTCCCCAGATATATCTGACAGGTACTCGTCTCAGTTAGCGATCTAACCCTCCAAACATAGGAAGAGCGAACACTGATATATGATTTTAATGAGATTGCACACCAGTGGTGGTTGTGCCGGTATTTGTATTGAAGGTCCACGTTGGTGTAGGATTGTGTTGCGCACGTATCACAATGAGGGCTGTCTATAGGCGGTAAGCATTGTTCTTTGAAACAGGCAAGGAAGTAGGCCTACTGTATGTGACTAATGTTCAACCTTTCAGAGGTGTAAAAGAGATTAAATATGAAGTCATAAATGACGATGTAGTAAAATGTTAAAATTTGACGAAGTAATATATGGTGACATAATAGAGATGAAGTAATAACACTGTAGCATAATAACTATGAAGTAACACAATGGTAGAACAATATGTATGAAGTACATGCAATAAACATAGTAGAATAATAGAGATTAAGCAATAAAATGGTTAAACTGGATACCTGTTATATTTATTGTGTCAATATGATGAAGTCGTTAGGATAATAATATATTATATCTTAAGTGCTTATGACTGTCTACGGATAATGTGATACACGCATACGTGTAATGTACAAATGCATGTCTAATGATATCCCAACAAGGTGACTTATTACCTAAATACACAACACCGATGATATCCATTACAGGATCTCTTAGAAAATAAGTCAAGCTTTGCTGTACATGTCCTGGAAACCTACAAGCCCGATCTTATCCAGGACGTGTTGACAAGTCCATTGTTGTTCTATGAGAGACATTATTGTCGATAAATCAGTGGTGGTCCAAATCGATTTAATGCTTGGATGAATTGGATAGTATATGGTTAAACGGCTCGTTTATTGTATTAACATGTATAGTAAACTAAACTATGTACTGTAATCATATAGGAAGGACAGTGGAGGTTCTAATATTCCTGTGTAAGTATAAAACCGTATTACGTAAATGAAATATTTCCCTTTCTTCTTCTTCTTCTTCTTCTTCTTCTTCTTTTGATCTTTATTCTTCTGACCAACAACAGCAACAGCAACAACAACAACAACAACAACAAAAACAACAACATATGACTCAAACGCATATTAGTGTTTTTCTCACCTTTGAAAATAGGCACAACTGATATCACATACCAGTATATAACAATAAATACCGTAACATACATATACACTTCTACAGTTACATAAAATACTGATTTTGTCGATTAGTTATCAAATAATCACCACATGGTCATACCAACTGTATTAATGTTTTGTTATCCGCAGTGATCTAATTCTTTGATTGTATTCACAAGCTATACATACACATGGACTGTTGGATTTAGTTCGTGGTAATTACATGTATACAGAAGAGTGAAAGGGCTTTTGTGCACACATGAAAGGGTATGAATGTGCATAGATTTCTTTGGATATATTTATAACTGCAACAATGATCGAAAGTACTTAACTATAAACGCGATTGCCGAGCTACAGCGTAGTTTATTGACAACGTTCTTGAGGTTATCATTGATATAGAGAGACCTATACACCGCCGTATCTTGACATGGTATGAACAAGAAAAAAGGTTATCCAACATATGGTTTCGGCATTTTATATTCCCTGTAATGTAATACTTAAAATGTAAGCTTATATTAGTAACCACCTTAATCGGATTCAGCATACACACATTAATCTAGTAAGTGTGGTTACCAGCTTCTACACAGCGATACTTCTAAAAGCTTTTTCTTGACACATTTCACCAAAATGTATCTGTACTGCAGATCCTACGACAGACCCTCATCGTAGCCAGATGACCGACCCATCACGGTAGAGCATCAACATGGGCCTGGAACTAAAACTGTTTGAGGATCCAGTAGATCCAAGTCTCATCTGCGCCATCTGCCGGAAGGTTGCCGTGGACCCGGTGTCCAACTCCTGCCAACACATATTCTGTCGAGCCTGTGTCAGGAAGTGTCTGAAGTACCAGAGGTCAAGTTATTGTCCTGAGTGTGCCTCCCAGCTCCGCGAGGAATCTTCAGAGGTGTCTCTGGAGACGAAGCTCAAGCTGCTCGGACTGCGCATCAAGTGCAGTCACGGATGTGGCACGGACTGCCATCTGGCGGATCTGCCTGACCACGTGGCTGATGTCTGTCCGAATGCGCCTGTTCCATGTCCGAACAAGGACACAGGCTGTAAAAAGACAGTCAAGAGACACGAGGTCGCGCTGCATGAAGAAGAATGTTATTACCGGTCAGTGGAGTAGTGTCCAAATCAAGTGTATTCGCTTAAACCACTCACAGTGGTGTACATGCACCACACAGTATAGTGTACATTTTCTTCATACAGTAATATGTACACAAGTAATTCAAAATATATTTTTACAAATATAGTGACTGTACATAATGTATGTCGGAATACTCTGCCGTCTATAATGGCTGGATTGATGTAGATATGACGGTCAGAACTTCTCGTCCTCTTTCTAATAGCAAATAGTTGTTGCGAGTAACTCTCCTAGTGTACGCATCGCTGCTAAACCACTTCTAAACCACCCGGGTTCCCATACGAGTGCACTGGATTATAAAAGTCTTTCACTATGAGTAATAATACAATTAATAAGGATTCAATGTTATGTCCATGGATATGTAATGTAGTCCACAATAATTTGATTGTCAATGAAAGTGTAGATATACATTTTCATTGAAATACCAGTTATGCGTATATGTAGCAATATAGTGATTTTGTGTTGCTATTTGTCATTGCTATTACATCACTTTCGGTTCAAATTTCACTATGCTTAATATTGTTGTTCGTCACTACATTTTACCAATACTTGGCATTATTATATACTCACTGTATATACGAATATTGGTGTAATCATTGATGCTAGTTTAACTATGAATAGTATACCCCTATGTAGTGTAATTGTCAGTTTAGCATCTGCAACCTTATAATACATTTGGATAGTTTAATATGGAAATGACAATGAAAACCATGGTATTCCCATGCATATCCTGAAATAATGCTCACTTCTTACAGAATGGTCAACTGCGAAGCTTGTGACTTCCGGATCCAATACTGCGAGCTCTTCACTCATCAGAGTAAAACAAGATGCCTGGAGAAGAAACTACGTCAACAGGTTTGGCGCGCAACAAAATCCACAAACATGGAAGTCAGACGTCACCGAGACTACGTCGCACGTCAACAGTTTCAGTTGGAACGTCACCAGCGTCAAGCGACGCTGACTCACGTCAGGTCCAAACAGAAACGCTATATAAATGGAAAGAAATCAAGAAAGGAAGGCAGTTCTAATATCGAAGGTGGTGATGTATTTTCCGAGACCAGCGAAAGCAATGTTGATAGCACTGGAGGTGATAGTACAGTCGCCATGACGTACAGTACCGGAAGTATCGAGAGTTATCCCGCAGTCACGACCTGCAAGAACTGTCGGAAACCTTTCCGCGAAGCAAATAATCATTCCAAGGCTTGTTCCTATCACCAAGGGGTGTGTATTCAGTATTTACTTTCAGAATAGTACTTGTTGTACAGTGTACGTGTCAGCTAAAAACACGCCTCTTTAACCGAGCATGAGCGCCTTTTGAGCAGACATCGCCTGGATAATGGCGGTGTATAAATCATGTAACTTAACTTATTTACGTAGTTTGCCTGCAACAGAAACCCACAGAATGTGTGACCGCGTAGCTAACTTTTAGATATTGCATTTGAATTATCAGTGTTCATCATTATTGTATAGATATAAACACAGGCTAATGCTTAGTAATTACTATATGGTTTAATAATTGTGGAATCAATGCTATGGAACAGTATAGAGTTGTGAATGAAGATGTCTGTTGTGCATTCTCTGAACTGAGGTTCGTAATATCACACTAATCCTATTTCTTTACTTTCATATTTCCCTATTCAGCCAGTAAGTATCTGAGCTACTTTACAAAGTTATTAAAAAAGAAATTTAATTACGTAATAATAAAGCTAGATTAGGTCATCGAAATATATACAGTAGTTGTCTAACATAGTTCTGAGAGAAGTAAATATGATAAATGTAACATTTACTTTGCTCGTTTTTGTAATGATTAACAGTATGCTTATTTCCTTTGTAATATCATATCTAATTCAATAATTTAGTGTTATTAAATATAATTGTGTGTCTCATTTTCGTGGCGTACAGATCGTAAGTATAAGTATGGCTGCTGTCCTTTGTATATGTTCACGCTATCAAATTCCCCATTGACAAAATGTAATTATCGTAAACACTATAAAGGTCCTCACACACCAGAGGGGAGCGAAATATCGCCTCAGCAATCAGTGGCGATAACAATATATTCTACCGAAATTTATCGTTGCGAATTTCGCTTTCGCGGTGTGCAAGCATATAGAAAAATGATAAGGTTCTATCTCAGAACGTAAATCACCGAGTATGTCGCCGCGAAATTCTCCTCTGGTGTGCAAGGACATTTACACTACTGCATTGTCCGTCTTAAAAGTGAAACACGTGTAAATGTAATGCATGTACATGGTTTGTCTGATCTGTATTAAGTGTTAGCAGGCCATGGTATACTGTGGGTTCTCCTATGCTCGACTAATATCATAATTACTGGGCCGGAAATGCTCTAATAACATTTGAGTGGCTATTGCTATTAAATGTGCTCGATAGTTGGTAGAATTGCGTTGAACTCCGCATTTCCTCATAATGTCAAATGGCGGAATGCTATTTATTCCTCAAGTATTGAATTGTACATTGAACAAGCTGCTTGAACAATATTTACACAGCTGAATAAATATTCTAACTCGCTAGCAAGGAGCGAATTCGATTCAACTCTCGATCTACCCTAGGGTGACTGTCGCGTCGTATCATCATGAGTGTTTGGTCATTGGCTAATTTCATCACCCTAGGGTTGATCGACAAGTTGAAACGAATACGCTCTATGGTATCTCAGCTTCCGAGTTTTCACATCGTAATTAACGCATGCATCGTGTTCTGTAAGCAGTTGATCTATTAATTAAAAACACTTACATGTATACACAATTACTGTCCATATAATAAGATATTGTTCCCAAGAACACTAACCCTATGTGTATATGCTAAACTGAATACATTGTTATTTCTTGTCAGTACCAGCCGGTGCTCGCAGGTTTACTGCAACATTCAGCACTACGGATGTTACGGGTTTCCTCCTGCCCTAAACTGACAAGTCGTGATATTAGTGAAATATTCTGGAAAGCGACTTTAACCCCCAATTAAAAAAAACACAAAATTTATTTTGTGTAGATTTTGACAGTTGTTCCCTGTGGAAGGCGTGTTAATTTATGTGTGTTAAAGATTTGAATTGGTTATTTTCGTTAGCTTATTATTTTAATTTAGTATACTAAAGCTATTGGAAAACTAAATATAATTAAATATATACATATACCAATATGGCCGACGCTATGCTACAATTAAATACTAGTATAACTTTGTCCAAGAATCAGAATGAAGAACAAAATACACTTTCGTGTGAATATAATTTTAGATGAGATAATTGATGCGCTTTTTTATTTTCATGTGGATGGGACAGATTGATGTGAGTATTATTGTGATAAGGTGAACAAATACTAGTATGTACCAAACATTTAAGGAATTTCGATTAGTGTTTCATAGCGTACAAATACATGACACAGTTCCAAATAAGCTAGAGGAACAACCCCAAAATATCAAATTACAAAAATAAATGATAACCTAAAAAATAGAATGTATAATTTGATCAGAAAGCAATAATTATTTCGTATTCCTTTGGGATGTTCTATATTAGTTTAATAAATGTCTTCA
Source organism: Lepetodrilus fucensis (assembly GCA_032361325.1). NCBI lineage: Eukaryota > Metazoa > Mollusca > Gastropoda > Lepetellida > Lepetodrilidae > Lepetodrilus > Lepetodrilus fucensis. The sequence goes on along the minus strand of JAUTBV010101871.1, from coordinate 3,662 downwards.
TTAACTTACTGTAGGACTACCACAATTATGTTGTCATCGAATGTATATTTGTTTTCTTTTCTTTTCATATCATATTACATCGATGTAGTTATTTGTAAGTATAGATAGTTTTACTAATAAAGTTTATTATAGTAGGATTCTTTTAAATAGAGCCCCTGTTTTCTTTTTTCAATTTATAAATTATACAGGAGTTTGAGCCTAGTTTGTGCCTATAGTATTTGATTGTCTTTAAATAATATGTAATACATACAAACAGTTTGAATTGAGAAGAAAATACTGGCAGTATTGATTAAACGAGAGCAGATTTTAGTTTTCAAGCATACGCTAACACACACAAATATTCATTTTCTTTCATGTACCTTTGCCACCTTCCAACACAAAGGGGGTAAGTTCGTTTACATGATATGTTAAATGTCTACATACAATACCTGAAATTCACTGAAGTATTGGTATGACAATTGCTTGACTTCATGCCATAGTACAATAAACCAGTACTATTCTCACTCCCCTGGAGAAGTTTACAGTTTCATGACTTTAAATATATATAAATTAAGAGGAATAACTATACTAATAACACATTACATAACAAATAGTAATTTACTTGCCTCGTTTCTCTTTTCATACCTATCCGAAAATCGACTTCCATTCAAAAGGGGGTAAGTAGCAAACGTATCTACTAGGTGTATGAAGGCAGCCGTTATCATAATAACTGTTATCATTATATATTGCCAAATAATAGTATTGTACCAACAGAAACACGTATTTACCATATTCCGAAGGAAAAGAAAACCGCGGTGATATTTCAAACGCCATTTGGAAACAGATATAGAAACTGTTTGATTGTCAGAATACATTATATACATTAATTTAATTTGCTTTAGAAATGTGCTTTCTATACTAATTATCTTTAGTAGTGTTAACATTTGAAGGCACTATACTATTTGAAGTTGAAGCAGATGTGTTAAATACCTCAATTATCTTTGATACTGTTACGAGTTGAAGGCACCTTACTATTTGAAGTTGAAGCAGATGTGTTAAATACCTCAATTATCTTTGATACTTTTACGAGTTGAAGGCACTATACTATTTGAAGTTGAAGCAGATGTGTTAAATACCTCAATTATTGCAGACATGCTACAGCTGCGGACGCATGGATTATCAGCATGGATGCAAGACCGACCAGCATGCCGCCTGACACGGATTATTATGTCCAAGATCGTCACATGATCAACTCGAACATTATGATGAACTCAGACAGTATAATGAGCTCGGACACTATAATGAACTCAAAAACAAACGCGCAAGTTTGTATACAACAGGACCATATGAATAGTACACAACTTGCAGTGAAAAGATGTGCTCAATTTAGTAATTTGGTACAATGTGTGATTATACAGCCACTTCAAATAGTATCAATGCCCCGGGCATTATAAATGTTTCCTAGCATATATGCCACGTGTTTAGACTGATGGGATGTTCCGTGTCTACTTCAACTTGAGATGCACACTAATGAGATGTTTCACAACAGGGAAGGGGGTACTTTTACCTGTGATTAGCCCTGATTGAAAGCCTGAAGACTGAAAAAATACATTATCTATTTGCGATCATATTAGAATAAATGTAGATGTTTGAATTCCACCACGATACCTTATTAACTCCATATTATAGGATTCCTGTAACTGTTTACATGTATATATAAATGGTGGTACATGAGAAAAACATTCAATAATGTATAGTGTAAATAATAGTGGTACCCCACATACAAGAACAGTTTTTCATTAGGTACCACTTGTCATGTAGAAGTCGACCATATACAATTAAACGTGTATAAATACACGCTTATGATTCTATGTTGCGTTGAATATTAATCTTAATGTCCTTCCGTGGTATGCGGCTATATCATACCTAAATATGTTAAATGATGACCCTAGTTGCTCTGCTTGGCGGTCAACATTAACCCTCTCCATGCTGAATGCAACCCTAGATGCCCCAAAGAGCAGTGGATGCGCCTAATCCAGCAGAGAGATGAGCGGGTTAAGGAATAAAGCAAGGACCGGTCTACTATGTCTGAGTGATGTTCTGCGACCGGACTTTCCAGTGGGCTAGCACCACCAGTTGGTATGTATCCGACATTGTACAAGCAGGACAGGACATGCAATCTGTGCTGTGAGAAATATAATATTGAAAACGGCTCTAAATCACAATTCAACCAACCAACTCACTATGGTCTAACAGGATAGTCCTGCCATTGCAATGTAGTATTGATCGTTCATGGAAACATATTCATATAGCTACATCTTGTCACGTACCTATAGTTTGGCATGAAATGCATTGACACCCCTATTTCGTAGATTATCTCGGTAAATACTTCATGGAATGAAAAACCAAAAAAATACCTTTTCTTATTTCATATTACCTAACCAAAATTAAAAAAAATTAAAATATTGCACCATTAATAAAAAATCTGTTTATATAACGATCACAAAATATTTTGATTAAGTATTATTTTATGCAAAGGAACGACATTCGAAAGAAGGAACAGGTAAAAAGGCTTGATTTGCACATGCTGATGCTCTTCTTCACCTACCCGCATGTGCAAATTCAGCCTATTTGCCTGTTCATTCTTTCGAATGTCGCCCCTCTGCATAAAATAATACTTAGTCAAAATATTTGGTGATTGTTAAAACCGATTTTTTATTAATGGTGCAATATTTTTATTTATTTTTATTTTGGTTAAGTAAAATGAAATAAGAAAATGGAGTTTTTTGTTTTGTTTTTCATTCCATGAAGTACTTACCGAGATAATCTACGAAATAGGGGTGTCAATGCATTTCATGCCAAACTATAAGAGACCATGACGCTCTCTTGGCCAACAGCTAAGAGAGCTTTGTGAAATGACACCCAGTATATTATAATTTGTCGTAACCCTTTGCAACAATTGAACAAAGAACTGAGCAACAGAATTACTATTTATGCACAAAATAGTGGTAAACTTGAAAACAAACAAATTCAATGTGAACATCTTCTTGAACGTTTCAGATATGGATGTGACCTTGACTGTTGACTCGGAACAAATAAAACTTTTGACACACATGGAAAATGCTCCCAGCATACTGTTTAAAAATACGTTTTAAAATATATTAGCAAAGTAATAATTAATTTGATAATATATGGGTTAGATAATGCATATATAATACAATATCAAAAGCACAAAGCTTCGTTTAAACTTATAAACTAGAAACAGTATTCAAACACATTAGAAACAGTATTCAAACAGCTGAAATTACATTTATACAAAACATTTTATAAAAGTACTCTTACATAATTTCTTTTAAACATACATTTCTACATATATTCGTTCAACCCTCTCCCTACTGGATTAGGCGCCAGCATAGAGAGAGTTAAATATAATTCTACATCTAATTATGGTGACGACTTAAAAGCATAATATCACAAATTAAGTTGTTGTTTTGGGAAGAATTGAAGTTAAAAATGCAAAGTACATGCTCGTAGCATACACATAATCGCTATTGTACCTCCAAATATCGTTTTACTGCTGTAAGATAGGTAAAATAGGTACTATTTCAATGCCATGTAAATCATTCAATGTCTATTTGTTCGTTGCTTTGTAAATAGGTTTCACATGTATCTAAAGTATTAAC
>JAUTBV010101860.1:0-15752 GCA_032361325.1 Lepetodrilus fucensis | reverse complement strand
GTTGATAAACATGTATAATCGGACAAACGAATTTCGATCTGAGACTAATTACGCTTGATTTATCCACCCAAAAGTTTGTATTTTGTGATGTACCTATCCCCCGACACTCGATAGTTATAAAACAAATAATATTTTATATTAAATAGGGGAACGTTCCGCTATTTATAACTGCAAAGTGAATGCTAAGAACTAATCCAAAACAACCATAAATATATGTGATGTTATGCCTTTAACTAAACTACGTCTGTGCATACGAACCCAGGTGTATAGACCCTCCTTATATATAGGTGTTCACTAGGGTGTGTAGGATATACACTACATGTGAGTCTCTCTCATTGATACTCACGTTTTCCCCTTCTCTTGTTGAGGACGTACTAGTGGAATAGCATTAACGTACCTCGGAGTTTACTGACTCATCTAGTATTTGTCGCCGAGTCATCGGGAACCCTAGTGCTCGGATTGTTTCGTGGACGTGTCGGGTGTTAAGTGACAGTACGGAGAGGTGGTTGGAACTGGAGCAGAACCTGAGATGTGACACCACCCTTTCTACCACCCCATCTACTGTGCTAGAGATAAAAGTAAACGTAGTAGATGATCGCATGGATTTTGAACGCAGCTAGGCGTCCAAAGTGTAGTTGTCGTTACTCAGTCAGTCCGAACACCAAGGATATTGTGGATGCTACTGGTAGCTGCTATACTTGTATTTATGTATGTTTTATTCATCGTCCTATGGAGATTTTATGTTACTTTATGGGAAGAATTTTTTAATTCTCTCTGAAGCGGTTTATCCATTATCAAGTGCCCGTACGTTAAATGATTCACGTCTCCTCACAGTGCGATTTGTAGCAACAACTTGTATTATCGATGCACGGGAACAATCAAACATTGACGTGTTGATCGTAACGTATTAGATTGTTCTCATGCATTGATAATACAAGTTGTTGCTAGAAATCGTACCGTGAGAGTCCACCTTTTGCAATAAATTATCTTAACGTATGTCTCTCTCTGATTCCAGTGTGCGCCATGAAGGGGAGGAAGCCATTGGGTGATGCCAACGTAACCACGTACCCTGAACACTCCAACTACACGTACCTCGTGTGGTTCATCAGGGCTGTTCTAGTGCTGGGGGCTGCAGCATGTGCGTGTTATTCGGATACCGTTCAGAAGTGGACTAACTCGTTTTGGTTGTATCTACTTCAAAGTGACATATTCAACTCGGTGTACTTCGAATCGTGGCACGCCACGATCTGTTATGCAATTGTAATACCTATATACCCGTATGCGCTGCATTACATCAAACCTCTAGACAAGTATAAAATACACCCCTCGGTGTCGTATGAACACAAGTCTCCGTGGTTCATCCTCCGAGAAGCTGTGATATATATGACTCCGTTGATGCTTCTAGATACAATCATTGTAAAACAGTACGACGGCATCGATCCGTCGGTTTGGACCGAGAAGCGGAAGTCCTGGATTCAAAGGACTCGCGCACTTCCGCTCGACCCGCCATCTTTTACGGAAGTAGCCTTTGACCTCCTGGCCAGCGTGATTCTCTACGATGCCTTCTTTTTCTTCTTGCATTTCGCGCTGCACAAAAACTTTTGGCTGTACAAGAAATTCCACGCGCTTCATCACGAGCATGACATCATGCATCCCCACGTGACCAACCAGCTGAGTGTCGGGGAGCGGGTCGCGCTCGTCCTGACGGCTAACTTTGCGCTGAAAGTATTCAAGAGTCATCCGATGACGAGAATGTTCTTTGTACCCATATTTATATGGATGCTAGTTGACAATCACACCGGATACGACCTTCCCTGGGGACTTCACAGAATTGTTCCCTTTGGCATTCTCGGTGGGCCAAGAAAACACTACGCTCACCATATGGAAGGAGGGCGGCAGTACCAACCATTCCTCACCTATCTAGACAAACTCCTGGATATCAAGAAGTCAGGGCTACACGCAGATTGATGTAGATCCTGCAGAGGAACCGTGTGCTTGTTATTCTACCGAGTTGCCAAGTTCTGGTGACACTTTTTGTTCTAGCCAAATGTATATGCAATTTTACTTACAACCTGTTAACTGAACGTTTATTACTTACTATATTAACTGCGAGGATTGCCGTTGTTTCACAGTGGCAGTTATGGCATAGGAATTAATGTATACTTGGATTCGAGGAATATGTGATGTAGGTGTAGAGGACAATATGCATTTGGATATTATAAACGTAAAGCTGAGTATTTGTCAACATCAAAGTCCAGTTAAATGCCGAAGAATACGGTTTGATTTCGAACAGTAAATACTTTTCGACTGATATTCGGTTTTCCGTTTAGTTAAACGGTCATATAACAACACCATTGGTGATTACATGTACCACCGAAGTGACTCAAACGTGAGGAACACATGTTCATTAATTGTCCAAATCTAACATGGCAGTCATTTTATATTCGATTATTGTCATAGTCGGCAATTTGTTAGACCAGAAGATAAGCATGTCTATTGGTTTTCATTCTTGAAGTGCCTGCAGCGACGTTAAACTCTATATTCACTCACTCTTGAAGTGCCATTCCAGATATACTATGTGTAAATGGCAGATATATATGGCAGACCAATGAGTGACGGTTGTTATGATTCTTGGCAGCGAGTGTCCTGGATTATTGGTACCATACCAAGAATTATGTCCAGAATTACCACCGTTCCATCTTTCTGAAGTTACTTAGTATCAGTGCGACTTAGAATATTTCGGATACTGTATAAGCTGTGGCTGATCACATCGAAACAGCATTGAAGACGGACTATTTCCAAAACGTTATTTCTTAACGCATATTGATATTATTAACGTGCATATTTGAAAATAAGAGCAAAAAAGAAGAATATGGCTAGTACCCATCTACGATATAGCCCATTGCCCCATCAATTGCACCAACATCTGTACATCTGTTCAGTTAAACTTCGACATATTTTCAATATAGCGTTGTGAAACTTTGCTATGCTGAAAATGAAATTTACATGTGCGTGAACAGACCAGGTTGTATGTTATACATGCGACTAATATACATTCCGAAATTTGCTATATAGTGTATTTTATTCAGTTTGTTTTGTATTTACCTGAATATATTAGGAAAACAGTTTAAAACATAGTTCAATTTTAGCAGCTTTACATGGTGTCCCCTCTTGTGTGTTGCTTACTATAAACATTTATAGACTTGTACTTTATTAAGTTAGTAAACAGTTTATATACATACAATGCAACTTGCCAGACTATAGAGTCCCTTATCCAATACCTTATAGCGGCCCATCCTCGAAAACCCAAGCCATTATGACTACACAGACCTCCGTCAAATAGTCTGTGTAGTCATAATGGCTTGGGTTTTCGAGGATGATAACGGCCGTACACTAGCGATTTCCGTCGCCGATTTGGGTCGGAGTTCGATCGCCTAGTGTGCGGTGCTCCAAATATCAAAGCATGCTAATATATATTGTGCGATCGGTCTGCGAGACTAAAAATCGCAGTCGCCGGCTAGGGCACACTTGCGATTTTCCGTCGGCCGACAAAAATCGACGACGGAAATCGCTAGTGTGCGGCCAGCATTAATAGACGACTTATCTTTAGGATTAAGGCGCTGTTAAGGCGACTTAATAAAATAATCACAGGAACTCGTCAATTAAATCCCCGTGTTCTTTGATACGCAGTTAAGAGGTTCATTGCATGCTCGCAATGGTAATCAAACGTGACCACGAAGCTCAATTGTATTGGAGATGGAAAAACCTATAATATGACAATCATTTCATTTGGATGTCATTTGGATATAATGTCCTGATTATTTCCGACTACTCATGTTTGATCCCCCACAACAACAACAGCAATCCCGTAGGTTTATTAAAGACGGCAATCTAAATGATACTTTCCAAAGGTGTTGCCTTATTCAGTTGAATTTCATTTCGGCATTTGGTTTTCTGGGGCCCATTCCACAGAACAATCGTAGTACTACGAGAGTCGTAACTCCTTATCAATTCCATGCTAACATACAGGAGTTACAGCTCGCGTAGTATAGTATAATGCTATGCGTGTTCGGTGGAACGAGGGCCTGGACGTCTTCTCACTCGGAAACGAAGCGACAACCCGGTTGGAATTGCTCAATGATATATTTTCTCGCTATATTGGCACCATTACAGATCTGTAGACAATGGGGGGATCGACTCTCAGCTATTGTGATACTCACATGTTCTTATATAGAAGTAATATGATATATTTTCATATGTGAACACTAACTGAATATCTTTGATTGGGTTCATGTTATGGTGAATTCAAATTGTACGTGTATCTCTTGTATTTCTTTTCTTTTTGTTGCATGTGTATGCATGAATGAATAAAATACAATTATTTGTGTGATAAATGTGAAGATTATTATTATGTTGATATTGGAAGTATTTTTATATCTGATGTACTATTGACGTATTTAATTAGATGCAGTGTGTATCATTGCATTGTGTTAACTAGAACATGTGGTGTATCTCTCAACAAGATTACAAATAAAATATTGAATTTGTTGTGCTATTTGTACGCTTTATTTACGACGCCTGCTTAGTGCTATTTGATGCTATGGGTTCGTGTCTCGAACCTTTCTCTTCAACAAGAAATAATCGAAACAGAATTCGACTATTATGCCCCATTCAATTGAGGGAATTAGTACTGTAGAGTATTACTTAAAATATATATGTCAAGTCAACTGTATGCTATGAATACCAACTGTAATAATTTCTTTGACGTTCCCTGTAAAAATCAATAATTTACCGTCCGGTACGTTTATAATTTTCTCAAATGACTACATAGTGTGTTCCATTATCTAAAGGTCTTGTTAGTTGGTGCTACGCAACGAATCTTATAAGAACCGTTCTCGCGTGGAATGTGAAGCGCAGAAGACTATTGTGTATTTATATGATTCCTACTAGTAATTTTTAGCTAAGTACTGTAGCATATAAGCAAAGTAGTTTTCAAATAATGGATTTAACATTTCTTGACATAGGTGGTAGAACATTAAATATAACACGCTGAAAACTATTATCTATATAAATATTAACGAAATTGATATTTTAAGGCACTTCACAAATTTATTAACTTTATTAAACTATATTTTATGGCACATCTATTATTAAATGAAGCTTACATATAATGTACACTAATTTAATACTGAGTGAGGAACCTTGATTTTCAATGTTCAGTGCATCTCTATTTAATTTGTTACATCATGCATTTTCATGATCCAAACTCTTGATGTTTTTCAGTAACTGCACAGTTATGCCCCTTAGACCAAATTCGGCCACAGCACTTCATAATAATCAGTAGTCTACTGTACGGTTTCTGTAATTCATTTGTGAACATTCTATACAGCACGTCCGTTAGCAAAATGTAAATCTGAAATGGTTAATCTCGCAAAAGTAGAAGCAGAGGATTAAATGTATTGATATATTTAAATTGATAGGCCAATATACCTATATGGTTATTTATGTTGGCATTGATATTTGGCTTTCAAGTTGAATAAAATGTATTATAGATTAAAATTGCTATTCAGATATCCACAGGCGCAAAATACTGCACCCAATAATTACGCTGCAGTTTTCATTCCCTAGTTCGCGGGCAATGCGGTTATTTATTATTAGGGGTTTAAAGCCTCGAGCCAAGAAATATTATAAGGGAAGATACGGGTTTCAATTTCTAGTTTATCAGCTGTTTATGGCTAATGCGGTTAGTTTGAATTTTAAAGCCCAAAGCCAAGACATATTCCAAAGGCAGATAACCTGATACTAAAAAACACAACCATTGTCTACCTAAATTCCGTCAAAATCATTGACGGTTGTTGTAGGCATACGCCATTTGTAATCATTCGTCATTGTACGATCTTCTTAGCCGAAGATTCGAATATGTAGTGAACTCGGACCAGTCGGTGACTCTGATTTGAAAAACTACAGATGAATAGAAACGTGTCGTACTACGATAAACAAGACATTAAAATTGGACTGTTTGTCTATGAATTACGTTGGTGCTTTTATCCTGACATTGATATAATGCATCATGGAGATCTAGGCCCTTGTACACGATGCCACAGCCACATACAGTACATTAATATCTTATTTCTCCATGTGTGTATGTGTGCATGCATACACATGCCTTCGGGACGAGATACACAATAGCTACCAATCTATCAACACATTCTACACTCTTCACTCCGCAGTTTCCTATGACTGTCAATTTCAATGAACTAGGTTGGTAGGTAATCTGTGTGAATTTGGGTCTGATTTCGAATCTCCTATGGTGGCTAGCATATCCGTGGTCTAATAGAGGACATCCGCACCAAACGTGAAGAACTACCTGCCAGGAATGTTGTACGTTGTAGGGTCATTATTACCCTCAATTCATTTGTATTGGCAGCAATATCTGTGTCATTGTGGGAATGCAACGCACAACATGGTAAATACTACGACAGTGCATATTAATACTGTTAGATTTCTTGCAATCTGTAGAAATAACCATAGAAATAATGACGAAACAACTCTATTGCAAATATGTATGTCTACGTGACCCATCATAAATGGCAAATTGCGGTCTTGGTGTAAATTAGTCTGTCCCGCCGCGGGGCGGGAGGGTCTTCAATATATCTTACGTTAATTGATCCCCATGTCTATACGCTTAGACTGCAGCTCATCACAAACATACCGAGTTGCCCTTACTGTTTTATTTCTTTGGAGATATAGGTTATGATTTTCCTCGAAGGCGATATGCGTTTTTTTATCTATGTTTTTTATTTTTTATTTCTATTCTTGATCGAACTAGTTCTCTTGTACTGTCGAGGTACACTCTGCCATTCGGTCACGTTGTTCTCGTGTAAGATCCTAGTATTCTTCTTTATTGGCAACCATTGCAGTTGACCAACGACTCGTTGGTCAATTGCAGAATAGAAACAACAATAAATAGATAAAGAAACTGAGTCTGGTATTACCTTCGAGGACGATCATAACCTACATGAAAACATTAATTCAATAAAAAATCAATGGATGCTGACGTAATATTTAATATGACCTATATTTCGTACATACTGAATTTGTAGTACCATATAATAACTGATGGTTCGATTCTGAAATGTTCTTCTGGAAGAACTTCATGCAGAAATATGTAATACTATAGAAACTGATTAATGATCTGTCTGCACCGTGGCCTTCTCGATTATACCAGAGTAGATGAAGTTACAACTGCATAATTACACACGGACGTAGGTCTTAGTAGGGACATCATTTATCACGATGCTTATTCAATTTCCAAAATAGTGGTCAAGTTCCTACTGCGTTGATTGACGCCATGTTGTCAGGTAGCGTAAATTGCTTGTTACATCGAGTGAAGACTGACCCCGAGTGTCGTTGTCATCATCATCATCATCGTCGTCGTCGTCGTCATTGCTCTGATTGTCATCATGACTCATCATCGTCGTCGTCGTCGTCGTCATTGCTCTGATTGTCATCATGACTCATCATCGTCGTCGTCGTCGTCATTGCTCTGATTGTCATCATGACTCATCATTGTCGTTGAAGTCTTCATTAGTTTTCATTCAAAAGACGTTACCTGTTGCTAAGGTACCGTGGGTATAGTAATGTATAAGATTATTTACAGGTTGTAGACAGGTGGGGGTTAGATCCAAATGTATATACGTATATAATGTATTTGTTCCTTCTATTATGATACTAAATGTGAGTTTGTACAACTATATATTAATAGATCATATGAAAACACTGATACACTTGACGTTATTATTATACCAATGTCAACTCTTGTTGTCTGTTATGTCTATTGGTGAGTGATTTTGTTTATAATTAACACGTTACTCTACGGATTATCACATTCAATTTAATAAGCTATTTAATTCGATTTTTACGATCATTGAGTTTATTTAAAGTGGAATTTCTCCAATCGTAATAAGCGTTGTCTTTTTATCCACAGTAAGCCGTCTGAAGTCAATGGTGCAGTGGGGAAACAACACCTGAGATATCAGCCCTAACAAACATAGACAACACACGACTCACACATTATATTTATTGTTATAACGAGGCACAATACTTGTCATCATATCACAGGCAATTACGTAGTAGTATATAATATGTCTAGGAACAAATGTACGCCATCACGGTCATTCGTACTGCGGCTATGGGGTACATAAGCAGAGACACAGCGCACCAACAACGCCCTATATAAGCAATCAATGTACACTGAACTATGGCATTACTCCACTTCCGGTTCAATCAAAGTAACGTCTTCAGATCAGCTTTAGAGCTACAGTATTTCACAAGATCAGCTTTAGAGCTACAGTATTTCACAAGATCAGCTTTAGAGCTACAGTATTTCACAAGCATTATACAAAAACAATAACAACGTGCAAGCATTCTTCGTTCCCAGCATTGTGGGTAAACATAGCGAACGGATGAATTAGTATTCCTCTCGATTCATTTCCAGTAAAAAGTACGGTTCCATCTATCACAGATTCTGACAATAATAATCAAACGGCTTATTTATCGGATTGCATCGTCTTTAGTTAAATATATATTTTTAAATGAGTTATGACGATTTCGTGATTTCGGAAGGCTGTCGATCAGTTATACGAGACAGCTTCAAGCAATTGCGCATTCCAATACATATGGGGAAGAACGATTCCATATATGCACTATGCGTGACATTTAAAATCAAAACACCGTCTTCTATTAAGCTGCAAACATCTAGCAAACAAATGCACATTACATTTTTTGCAACATATATTAATGCATAAGAAATACTTCTTGCGTGCAATTCAATGCTCCTGCATTGTTTGTGAGTTATGCACTAGGAATTTGAAAAAGAAATGCGTTAGTGACGCATAGGCGTACGTGGGAATATGTAGACTAATCTGGTTTAATCCAATTCATATTATTGCAGTATCGGTGTGATAAAGTCAAATATATCAAACATAGCTACTCAAATGTTCAATTATAAGTAAAGTTACATACTCACACTCATTCAGAGCTACATGTAGACATTCACCTAGACGCACACCTTCATTTACATAGCCTACTAAAACGCTTTTGCTTTTCTAAGTTAAATCCAAAATGTACACGGTATCCTTTCTCGAAGCTATAATATTCACTATGAGTCTCTGACCATGGATTTCCTACGTACCAGGGTATCGTTTTACGAAGCTCTCTTATCCATTATGCGACCGTGGCTACTTCGGGCGGTTACGCTAGTTTACTCCGGAAGTGTCATTGCGCATGTCTAGTTGTTGCTCCGTGGAACGTTCGTGGCGTCACTCTAGCCTTGATATTGCGATTTCGCGCGAATTCTAGCATTGCTCTAGATCCTCTAGAAACCGCCCGAAGTAGGCCCATAACGCTGTATTTACAGATAGTTAATACACTGCACAGAGAGAGCTATAGGTTATAAACCACCAAATCAAGAAAAACAAGAAATCAAGAAAAACAGATTGTGCAAAATTTGGTTTCACTTCAGTTGCCAAGAAGCGACGCCATGCCACTATAGATCTGCACAGAATATGCCGAACTAAATTGATCTGGCCTTGCAATTGTAACAAATTAGCACTCTTGGAAATACAACTGGATTTATTTGAAGAGCTATGTGTTGTGCTTGGCAAATAAAGTGGAATTGTGCCATTTATAACCAACCACTGGCCAGGATGTATCTTCTTCTGAACTGACTTATTTGCCTAACCAATGCAAGTAGTGATATAGATATGGTCTCTTAGGAGATAAACGAGCTTTGTGAAAGGATAACCCGATCGCCATTTATAAGAGATCGCTACGATAGCGTTATGGCCACTTAGATACGAGAGCTTCGAGACATGATACACAGATAAATATATCAACACGTTATTGCTCATGTATAAGCAATGGCAACCAGACCAAGTATGGCGGGGATGTTGGACTAAGCTATGAAAGGTACAACTTTGTGTTGTTCCATTTATCATGGAAGTTCATGAGCATGTCCAACAGACAAGAGAACTGGTTAAATGAACGTCACACTCGATAAATCACAATCACACTATCTAGAGATTCGGAAATAAGGGAATGCATATTAGTTAGAGTCCAACATAATTTAAACAGCCGTCTGACGAAAGGGCATAGCATCCTGGTCACCCTTATCTAGGTCATTCCTCGTACAAGAGTCTTCCTGGATGGGTTCATCAGCAGTTTTCACCAAGTCCTTTTCTGAGTCAACGACCGGTACCGACTGAGTTCTATGGTCGGGAGATCGCTTGGACAGCTTGGCTTTGGAATAGTCATGGCACAGGTCGTTCCTCTTCAGGTGGAGAGGAAGTGACCGATGTCCAAGGTCCCTGGGTCCGTGGTCCGGACTTGGCTCGCAGCTGGACGCGGTGTCGTCCATGTCAGTGGAGATCCAGCTGCCGTCGGAGACGATGCTGTGGGCGTGGCGCCCCCTAGGAGTGCTGGGAGGGGAGGTAACATAGCCCTCGTCGGAAGCTATACTGTACTTTTTCTCATGCAATGTAAACTGTGACGGGGACAGGGACTTTTCTGGGCTGTTGTCCACATCATATATGACCAGATCACCATTTACCGGAAGTGATTGGTCATTCCCCGTGCTGGCACGACGTATATAATTTCCACTTGTATTTCCTTTCCGTATATTGTTTGGTCTTGCATCTCTGTTGTTATTTGGAGAGGGTATATTGCCTCTGTATGCTATGTTATCCGGTGTACATTCTTTCGATGAATTGTCTACACACACATGGTTTCCGTTGGAGTCTCTTCTACCTTTGATATCAGCCCTGGCAGGGCTCCCATTTTCAGAAAATGCTTGTTTCACTCTGCTACCATCGTCGCGATGACTCCTATCTCTCGATGACGTCATCGACGTCTCTGGGCTCCGGAAGTCGCGATTCATCGCTGTCTGTTCAGGGCGTATATTCTCCGACTGCTTCCGGTCCGAGGAACCACCAGCCTGACAACGCTTCATGTATTGTTTCAGCATAGACTTGGTATCCGCGAGATCGTTAATGGGCACACTGTTCATTTGAGACATGTTTGAGACATTCGTGTCCACTTCACTAAATCTCCTACTGTGAACCTTGTTCTCACTGCTTGGATGTAATCTGGACTCGGAATGGAATGAGTTTCTCCTTTGTACAGCACTATGCGTCATAGGATCTGTATGCGATCCATTCGCCATTATTTGAGATCTATGGGACATGTCTGGGCCACTTCCGTTCGTACTCGTGAACGAATCGCGTCCATTACTCTGAGAAGGTATTCGCTTGAAACCAGAGAGTACTGCATGAAGCGGCCCAAGCTTGTCTTTTGACATGTGGGACAAGTCAACGTCCTTGAATATACCGTTCGTTCGACTCTCCCGACCACCTGTTAACACTGCTTCGCATTGGATGCTAGCTCGACGTAACTTGGGCTGAATGTTCTCATTGTTCACATGAACATCTCCATTGACAAACTGTTCCCTCGGTATATGGATATCAGTGGTACTCGGGATGGCAGAAAATGAGCGACTCCTCTCATTTCTTCTGTAATTTCGAACGTTTGAACTATGCTCTGAGAGACTCTCGTTGTCCGATTCTTGTATATTCTCCGAACTAACAGACCGGAAGTTGTAGCCACTTGGTAAGGATCCCCATGAAGATGCTTGGCGAAGGTTTGTTTGTCCCCTGTGAGGTTCCTTCTCGAAGACATCCGTGGACAGTTCATTCTCTAACACGTCAAAGTCAGACCGACTCAGCGGACGTCTGTTCCGACTGACTTCTGCTCCGAAGTGGGAATGTCTTCGATCCTGGTTCTCCGAGTTCCGGAAGTTGGACCGGTCTCGTAACTCACAACTTCCGCGGCCGCTGTCGTCGCCTTCCTCGCATATACTCGCGAGACTTGCAGATGAAAGTCGCAGTGAGGCCGATGACGTTCTTCTCTGGTTTAACTGCAAAGAAATAAATATTCTCATTTTATATATGAAAAAAGCATCAATTCAAAAACTAATATTTCTTTATTTCAAGAATGCTATCTAACACCCTTTATATTCATCTTTGTTAGTATTTATAAGTATGTAATACTTGGAACTCAAATTAATGGAGAAGTGTGAAGGACGCTGCTTGGAGGAACTAACCTATAACGTTTAGCGATTTTGTGTCGTCTAAATGCCAGCAAGAATGTGTTATTTGTTGCTGTTGCTGGGGAGGCATTGTAGGCATTCTTTCTTTGACAGTGTCAGTGGGTTTTGTTTTCCTCTGCAGTTTTCAACGCTATTTCAGTGCTCTCGAGGAAATCCACAACAGTTTAGTGTTACGTTAATGCCCTCGAGTCTCTCTAGGTGCACATGCACCAAGGAGGTCGACTAAGCAGGAAGTACATGTAAGTTTGGACATGGAATTGCACTTCATCTTGTGGGAGGTGGAATTCTGCTAGTTTCATAACAATAGAATAATAATTATAAAAATAATAACGATGGATATGTATAACGCGCCAGAGTCTTCCTCTACGGCACGTGCAATCCGTTCCATTATTTTACCCCCGGTCAATGACATTCTGTACATTCCATTAAATAACTAAGCAACCCAAGCTGCCAGAAGGCTAACAACACTCACATGACCATCTGTCATTCGCTGTCAACCAATACAAATCTAATTTAAAATACAATAAAATACACAACCCTCGTAGATTACATAAATGGAAATTGCTTTCTCTGATCTCTTCAACATTATAACAAATCATTCAGTGTCACTTTGACCAATGTGATTGAAGAACCAGTTTAGCCGGTTGGGAAGAGTTAATATTAAGCATTTCAATGAGACCTGCCACGCTATTGCTTAAACAAACAGTGATAGTATGCAGTGGGCTGGCGTTGTTTCTATTCATTGCAATGGCAACTGAGGTAGGCCAAACATAAACCTTGGAGGGAGTCGACAGAAAACTCAGAATAGGGTTCCATGTATAGGTGTGTGTCTACGCAACTATCCTATTAACTCCAACGGGAAGATACAAGATGTATATTAACAATGGCGAGGGCTAAACATTGAATAGGTTACTTATGCAATGCATACAGACCTGAACAGAACACACAAAGATGTTTGTTTAATTAAGCCATTAAAATAGATACACCTCGGCCCAATGACGTTTCGAGTACTCGTATAGTTTCACGATTCATGTCTACAAACATGGGAATGGCAATAGGTTAAAAAATATATTTTAAATCATTGAAAGACGGTTCGTCATATTGATATGCAGGTATAATGAAAGACAGGATATTATACCTATTTAATAGTGACAATTAAGGTAGAACAGTCGTAATTACAAAGGTTTCACTGTTTTGCTCTCTCTCTCTCTCTCTCTCTCTCTCTCTCTCTCCTCTGTGTGTGTGCGTGCGTTTGTTTGTTTGTTTGTGTGTGTGTGTGTGTGTGTGTGTGTGTGCGTGCGTGTGTGTGTGTGTGTGTGTGTATGTGTTAAAGGAAAATATTTTGTTTATTCTTAAGTGAACGATAATTGTTAGTAAACAAGAAGCTGGTTTATCATCATCCGAATACACATATTACATGTATGTAATGAATGAATGAATTATTGTTTTACATCACAGCGGGAATCTTTCACCCATAGGTGCCGACTACATTATTAGTTAATTATATTACAAATTACATATGCAAGAAAAGAAAATAAGCACGGAAAGCCATGTCAGAAAGCAAAGATTAAAATGTAGAACATTGACAAATAGACAATAATGATAAGAATATGTTAACTAATAATGGTAGTCGTCACCTATAGGTGAAATATTCCCGCTTACGTGTAGATTACATGTATGTAATCAAGATAGCATTAGGGGAGAGATTAAAAGATTGTATGTGTGAGTCAATCTAGTGTACAGTCTGAGTCAATCTAGTGTACAGTCTGAGTCAATCTAGTGTACAGTCTGAGTCAATCTAGTGTACAGTCTGCAGCATGATCCCCAGGGGGATGGTTATCGTTTTGAACTAAGAACTAAAGGAAAGAAATCGTTATGATGAGATAAAATACTTCAAAAATTTCAACAGGTGTTCGCCCTCAATAACCTTTAATCGTTTTTAATATGGTTCTGTAATATACTATCAATCATTTCAAAATCTATTTACGACTTACAATTACAGAAAAATAATATCAAAGAGGGGTTTCAGATAGTTCAAACGCGATGTCACGGATCCCATAAGGAAGCACCGCAAAAGCTAATATGTATACCTTCTGTAGCAAGTCAGTGTAGACTATAGAAGCAATATTAGACATTATATGTGATCTAGCAAGCAGGACACTCCTGTATGACACGGAGTAACTAATGTAGCCTTAACTCCAACCATGACAAATGTGTAGTCTATGAATACGTTTGGAATTCGGGGCTACCTTTGAGTTAACCAATTTCGTACAGGATCGCCCTGATTAACAAATGAAATGTTTTAATAATATATATGGCCCCGAGATTACGAAACCTTTCTGATTACGATTTCATCCTCAACTCAGAATTATTTTTCATAAAACGTCATGTTTTTTGGCATAGCACGTGAGTTGAGCACACAAACGTACTCAGAAAAGTTTCGTAATCTCGGGGCCAGGATGACATTAAATTTTATAAATTTGTACTTCCAATTAGAGATATTGTGAGTGAGTGAGTGAATATGGAGTTTAACGTCGCTGTGGGAATCTTTCACCCATTTGCGACGATTAGAAATAATTTCAAACCGATTATCATTCACACGTGCATGTCACAATTCAGAATGTTTCCGAATGATACGTGGTAGCATTTTACTTTAAAGAATGTTCTAAAAATAAGTACGATGAAAGTATCATTAGATACATGTATAGTAGTAGACACGACTTCCGGACTGTCGTAATCCGGGTAACTACTTCACAGGGATTCCACGAGATTGTAATGCAATGGAATCCCGAGAACCCGGATGTATCGATCAAGATCTGTATACAAATGTCGTAATATAATGTTGTATCCGTTTAGCAACGAACGTTTAATGCTAATCCGCCAAATGATTACCTTCTCATATACATTTCACATCCAGGATATTGGTTTACAGTTATAAAGTTTAGTTTATATCTTTACAAATAGTTACCGTTTTGGATCGACAAGCTCCGAAAACTGCCAACAAAGGGTATTGTTATGAAGCACAGTAAACCATTGTCATGGTAACACGGGGGTCTGCTCTGTCCATGTTACAGGTACAGATCTGATAAGAAACTTTCAATTGGCCTTGTGTTCAGACATATCAGATTTCGGGCAGATAATCTTTTCTTAATCTTTCGCGTTCAGTGGTCAACGCGTCACACGTTGGAGATTTAGATAGACAGCCCTTTGTAGACGGACAGTGTGGCCAAACACTACTACGTTCCCAGAGGAATTCTAATATGGGAATTCACTAAAGGTCTACCCCAGTGGCACATATATGTAAAGATGGTTTCTCTCCAGATTGCAATGTAAGTGTTATGGTTGAATGATAATGAAATGTTATGGTTGAATGATAATGAAATGTGCTACTGTACTACTGTTGATTTGGGTCATCTACAGTGTCCTGACCCCCGTTTCACGACGGCCTCCTAAAGTTAGCAGCTCCTAAAGTTATGACCCAGCTTATCACCTCCTACGTTAGATGACGATTCAAGAAGGGATATGACTTGTGACATGGTTGTGAAACACTTTAGGAGGTGATAACTCGGGTTAGGAGTTCCTAACTAGT
>JAUTBV010101849.1:0-15758 GCA_032361325.1 Lepetodrilus fucensis | reverse complement strand
GTGTGACCCACCTTGAGGTCTGTGTGTGTGATGAGCTACAAGTGTGACCCACCTTGAGGTCTGTGTGTGTGATGAGCTACAAGTATGACCCACCTTGAGGTCTGTGTGTGTGATGATCTACAAGTGTGACCCACCTTGAGGTCTGTGTGTGTGATGAGCTACAAGTGTGACCCACCTTGAGGTCTGTGTGTGTGATGAGCAGGAAGGCGCTGATGGACCAGGAGGCCAGGAAGTGATGCGTCTTCACCATGCACCAGCTGTGGGCCGAGCGACACGTCATCAGCACTCGCAGACAGACCGACGACACCACGGAAAGGTCGAAATCGTGTCGCAGCAGGAGGCTGGATGTGTCTGCAACATTGAGAAATATACTGACAATCTTTCCATAATTAGTAGTTACACCAAAATCTTCAAAATTGAAATTGATGTTTCCAACTTCTTTGACAAAGAATATTGGTAGCAATTAGGATTCTCATGGATTGTTCTGTGAACCCAGGCCCAGAGATTACGAAACTCTGTGAGCATGATTTCATGCTCAAGCTCAATTGTGGGATTAATAAACAAAACTGTGAGTTGAGCACAGTGTTTGAATTTAAAGGGGTCCGAGGGTCATTTGAAAATCTGCAATGTTAAAGGTATCTGTGTGGGCACCCTGAAAATTACAGATTTTACCACCATTAACATTGGACCTATGAAGAATAACCCCCCTTATTATTTTCTTAATTTCGAACACTGTTAGCATGTACTAAAAAAAACACGTTCTATAATCTTGCAACCTGACCTCGAGGTTACGAAACTTTCTGAGCACAATTCCATGCGCAAGCTCAAAATTTACACGATGTTGAGCATGGAATGAATGAATATGGAGTTTAACATCGCTGCGGGAATCTTTCACCCATTTGCAATGTCGAGCATGGAATCGTATACTCAGAAAAGTTTCGTAAGCTAGGTGCCTGGTTTGTTTAGTCATGGTGTGGGATGGATTTCACTGATCCTGAGCCTACCAGGTCTGACGATGCCCATGTCCTTCCAGAGTTCGTTCATGAGGCTGAGCATGGGCTTGAAGGAGTCTCTGAGCAGCATTCCCGTCTTGGTGCTGTATTCCCGGTCTGCCAGAGGACACGGGTAGCACTTGTCTGTACTCTGGGAGCTCACCGCATTGCCAAGATCTAGAGCAACACCAGAAGAAGAGCAGGTAAAATGGCTGCAATACAGGGTATCGTTTCTTGAAGCTCTCATATCCACTACGAGACCATAGCGCTCTCGTAAGTGCACACTCCCCCATGTATTAGAGATGGCTATGAGTGTCTGTATGGTCTTGTAGTGGATATATATGAGAGATTTTTGGGAATCAATACCAATGTAGCTTGCTGAGCTGAGATCATTTCATACACAACCTAAAAATAATATATGTTCTTGTGTGAGTGAGGGAATCTTTCATACATTTGCGACAATATTTTGTGTGTGTGATTATGTACACATGTGTGTGTGTGCATGCGTGTGTGTGCATTGTTTGATTTGGGAGTTGGGCAGATTTCAATAGAAGAGCAGGTAAAATGGCTGGATTATTTGACTACGTAATTTGATTTCATAATTGCACAATCAAACTTTTATGTATATATATTTTTTTGGTTGGCTTAAAATAGGGTTGAGATGCTTTCAATAGAACAGGTACAATTCCTGTAATGTTGGACTTTTGTAATGTGAAGGTCTGTGTTGAATTATACAAAATGCAACTAAAGAGATGTACTCATTGCTGTGTGGTTGGCTAACCCACACATACATATCAATATGATCAGGCATTTGCTTCTGTTTCCTATTCCTACTATTTATTGGATATTAGAAGTAATCAGGCTACATGTTAGGTGTGATAATGAATGTGCCACATTATTGATGGCAGCTGATTGGTAAAGGGAGGTAACTGATGAGCGCTAACGATATCCACCATCCCAGGGACACTCTTTCATTCTGGAATATAACTGATTTGCTTTGTGGTGTATGGATTACTTCTCTTGTACGACCATTAGCAATTAAAGAATTCTTGACATCTTGGGGTCGAATGAATACATCATGCTCAGTTTTTGTTTTTGTTTCAAAATTGCAATAATACTACTTCCCTGATGAAGTTCTGCCTACTTACTGTTAACCTACTGTTAATACTAAAGACATTAATCAGACAAAATATTAATTTAATATCACATATCGCCAGCTCATGATGATAAATCATAAACCCTAATTAATAATAAAGTCATAAATATAGTTCATAAAGTTTTTTTAAATATATTAATTTCTACCGTATCATACAATGTAGTAAAATACCAAAAGCTTTGAATGAATGAATGAATGAACGAATTAAGTGCCTAACGTCGCACCGATAATATTTCACACATACGCGATGACAGAAAGCGTTTAAATCACTGAGTAAACACTGCATGTTCAGTTGTTTACCTCGTGTTTACAGTAACGCTCTATAACGTACAACGTAGACCCGACCTGGACAAAACAGTGCTAGCCTATCTACCCAGGTCCGTATCTACAGATATTTACACAATATCTCACAATCATGTTACTGGAATGCATGATTGCTGTGCATACATTGCAGTATCAATCACGGATCTGGCCTAAACCATAGCTTTGTCCGTGCATGTATGGATCCACATGTACGACCATGCTATATGGCTATGCTGGCATTTGGCAGTAAATTGAATTGCCAGTGAATAGAAAGCTGTTTGATCATACACCAATAGTGGCAGAGCTTGTCGACATGTCAGGATAAACAATGTTGTCACAATGGAGAACTGTCATGGTTACAATAAATATATGTTGTATCCCTACGGGTCTGTAGTGTCAAAACCATTTCATATCATAATAGTTTACACATATAATGTATCTAGGAACATCTATGCAGAGTACAAAGCAACAATATTTATTTATTTAGATACAAATGAATAACCCTAAAATGGGTTACACATTTGTACACCAAATACTTTTACTTTTTACAATAATAAATATATATTACCATTATTTACCATGTTGTTATTATTATTAGTATTAATTATTATTTATTATATATATTTAATTATTATTATTACCATGTTATCATTATTATTAGTATTAATTATTATATATTATATATGTTATTATTAAACTTAAATAGTATTCTTAATACTATTTTTATTCAATTGATTGCTATTCATATTATATATATTTACCGGTATATGAAAAAATACCAACAAGATTGAAATACAAATAAAAACATGCACTAGATAAGCCAGACATCATTGTTGTAAAATTAATATATGAAATGCATCGAGGACTATACATTCCCCACTACAATACCTGCACTAATATTTATTACACCACACTATTCACAGGGGCTTTGCACAAATAACCCAGATAAAGGATATTCCTCACGTGTGCTACTGATTTATAAGGACAAGAAAACATGTAGAGACAGCGCTATGGCAAATGTTTCTGTACATGCTATCGACATGATCAATGTCATGACATGTAGACAATACACTGGGACACATTAATGGGCATTACTATGCAGTCAATCATCGACATGAAAGAAAGCAGCACCCATTAAGTGAAGTGGATCCTATCCGATATTGATATTAGTAATCACCATGATTTCTTTCTCTCTAACATAGGATCACTACAATACGGTGAATCAGCACTGGGAGATATGTTCAGATAGCCATTAAGTTGACTGTTCGTGGATTTCCAAAGTTTTTCCCAAAATAAATATTGTTTAAAAAAAATAAAAAAATAATCAACACCTATTTTCTTGACTAAAAATAGAGTATGTCATTTACATAATTTACTTAATTGAACGGAATGTTTGAACATCTAATGTTTTATCGGTCCAATGCTCATTATACCAAAGATTCCTCAACCCTGTTTACACAGAATGATCATAGCGCTATGAAGGTTTTACGCCTATAAGTTAATGACGTTACCACTCTCATATGAGACTATAGTGCTAGGCTTATTCTATGGAACAAGGGCCTAAGACTAGGCACAATAGAAATCATGAAAATAGTATAAATTGTTGGCAATAAAACCAATCTGGTCCCGAGATTATGAAACTTTTCTGAGTATGAAATCGTACTGAGCATGAAATCGTACTCAGAAAGTTTCGTAATCTTGGGCCCTGGTACTATGCAATCATATGATTACTTATAATTAATAAAAATTATTATTCTTTTATTACAAAAAAAAGTTAATTGGTATTCACTGGTACATGTATTACTAATTATTAAGACATTCAAAAACACTGAATTTTCTCATCCGACGTCGCGTACAAAATTTGTTTCGCCTTTCAGGATACTGTCAGCCATCAACTGCCTTTTCTGATATGTGACATGTCATCAGATCTCTGACCTTGTGCCGGGGTCGGGTGATTGTCAGTGTACACAGCGGCACAATGCCGACTACAATCACTGGATCAGACATTTCCATATCGCCTGACCTGCTGCTATTACGGCTGAGAGTGACGTCCGGTGACACCAGCTCTCACAATGCACTGTTGAGGGGATTCAAGGGTATTCCAATCAAAATGCCCTGACAGATGATGGCTTTCAATCCATGTGTGCATGTGTATATATACACTACACTTCAGATCACATGATACTGCAATATCCTTTGATTGCGCATTCCATTCAATGTTGCTCAGTTTTTCTTAAAGTTATGAGGCCTAGAAACATTAACCATGGATGTAGAATAATATTTATTATAGTACTGTATTAATACTAAATTTATTATGATAATTAACTGCAAGATTATCATTTTATTTATCGCTTTTACATTTGATTAATAATTTAATTTTTTAACATATTAAATTAAGGTTAAACTATTTTAACAGCTAAACTTACAATTGCCAGTTAATTCAAATGCAACCTTTTAAGCTTAAAAACTAAAGGCAGCAGACTTCAAGTTTAATTAATATCAAATGTAATCTGCAAATTGAATTATGTTGAACTTGAGTTATAGTTCTGGGTATCTTTCACAAACCTCTCGTTTCCACTAAGAGACCATAACGCTCTCTTTGCCGATAGTTAATACACTGCAAAGAGAGCCCTATGCTTTCTTAGCAGATAACAGGGCTTTGTGAAAGGATACCCTGGTTGACGTTGATTATTATGAACAAAATACATATGTTTGGATTGAGAATGACTGACTAATTGATTGAATTAATGTTTTACATCGCAGCAGGAATTTCTGACCCATAGAAATGCCTGACACCCACCCTCATAATGCCAACAACCCAGGCCAATATATAAAAAAGAAAAATGTACATGTATGTGTAGAAATAATTGTGTATGGTAAACAGTCTCAACACTGGCACAAAAGTAGTTTATATTTTGCCATGCACTGTACAGCCTACAGCAAGACCATGTGTTGTTTTCATGCCCCAGCGGATTAACACTCTAATGTTGCAGATTTATGGATTACAGATTATGTAAGTCAGTGTCACAGTGTGTAATAATCAGATAATCTAATTACGAGAGAAGCACGTGACTGGTGTTTACCTGCACTGCCAGGTGTGAGGTATGAAAACAGTGTGTAAAGTGTGAGACTAGTAACAACTACATGTACATTGTACTAGCAAAATACGAAAATAAAATATACCAGGCCCAGAGATTACGAAAACCTTTTGCGTACGATTTTATGCTCAAGCTCAGATATGGTGATTTGTGAACATCGATGATCGAGTTGAGCATGAATTCGCACTCAGAAAAGTTTTGTAATTTTAGGGCCAGGGTTCTTCAGTATGAAATGGCGTAACTCTAAGGGATTGCTATCTACATTAGTTAGTGATCATTGAATACGACAATGGCTTCTATGGTAGATTTAGATTGCCCTAGAGCATGTAGAGTCACACTGTTTTCTACAGGTGTGTCAAGATTATAACTATGCATTGTCGTGTAATTGTTAATAAAAAATGAAATGGCAGTTATATTTTATTTAATGTTTTCACCTTTTACCTCATGAAAAGCAATTGCTAAAAGAGTCTGACTATTGTCATAACCACTCCAGACTACTATTGTGACAACCACTCCAGACTATCTCTGACCACTTCAGACTACCTATAGCCGCCCAATATTATCTCAGAACACTCTTGGACTACTCCAGAAAATATCTGACAACCAGACTATTCTCTGACAACTCCAGACTATCTCTGATTGCTCCAGACAATGTATATGACCACCCCAGACTATCTCTAGCCACCACAGATTATCACAGACCACTCAAGACTATCTCTAACCACTCCAGACAATTTCTAACCAGCAGACTATTCTCTGACCATATCAATATCCACTGAAACTTATTTCTGACAACTCCAGACTATCTCTGATCACTAGACTATCTCAGACTATTCCAGGTTCCTTCTAACCACATCTCTGACCACTGAAGCCTATTTCGGACCACTTCAGACCAGCAGACTATTCTCTGACCATATCAATATCCACTGAAACTTATTTCTGATCACTCCAGACTATCTCTGACCACTCCAGACTATCTCAGACTATTCCAGATTCTGTTTAACCTCTCCAAACCATCTCTGACCACTCCAGACTATCTCTGACCACTGAAGACTATCTCAGACTATTCCAGACTATCCCTGATCACTCCAGACTATCTCTGTCAACTCCAGACTATTTTGGACCACTCCAGACCATCTCTAACCACTCCAGACCATCTCTGACTACTTAAGACTATCTCAGACCATTTCTGATCACTTCAAACTATCTCTTGTCAATTCCAGACTATCCCTGATCACTCCAGACTATCTCTGTCAACTTCAGACTATTTCGGACCACTCCAGACTATATTTGACTACTCCAGACTATCTCAGACTATTATATGACCACTCCAGACTATCTTTGACCACTCCAGACTATATTTGACCACTCCAGAGTGAGTGAGTGAGTGAATATAGAGTTTAACGTCGCTGCGGGAATCTTTCACCCATTTGCGATGAGACCACTCCAGACTATCTCAGACTATTATATGACCACTCCAGACTATATGTGACCACTCCAGACTATCTCAGACCACTCCAGACTATCTTTGACCACTCCAGACTATCTCAGACTATATGTGACCACTCCAGACTTACTCTGGTCCCAGGCGGCGTACGCGGAGATGACATGGAGTCTCAGGACCGTGGTTAGCAGAGGCTGCACCGAGGCTGGGGGAAACAGATCTGAAAGAAACAAAGACCTCAATTAGACATCGGCAGTCCCAGACATCGACACATACGCCACTCAGCCCTGCAGTTTATTCCGATATTCATTGCTTCCATAGATTGGTATCTCTAACGAAGCCATTACAGCTCTGATATATGGATACAGCTAGATCAATGCCTGGCCAAGATGGAGGTAATGACCTTGTTAGCCTCTCAATGCCAAGTGTGGTTGGTCATCTGTGCATACACGGATAGGAGGACATTCTTCTACCAAGCAATAACCATGATAACATGTACCAAGCAATAACTTGAGGTCACCGCCGAGTCCCAAGAGATCTATTGTGGCCAGGTTCTGACTTAAGTGGGCAAGAGGACTCAAGATGGGGCTGGTGCTTAATGTAGCTTCAGAAACTTTTCTTGATGCTGCTATTCCACACAGACCACGAATCCCACGAATTGCTATGAATTGTTAAATTTAGGATTCGTGAGTAATCGTGGAATGTTGCAAATTTCTGGTCCATTTCTGATGCTAGAACATAGTCACTCCAACACAGACTGATGCAGGAGCAGAGGGTGGAAGATTAAAATTGAATTTGTGACTATTCTTGACAGTCGGTATGTGTATGCATATACAACAGTAAAGAATACCTACGCATGCTTACAAATCGATTACGATTCAGTTACGATGCCTAAAAATGCACTACGGATTTGTTATGAATTAACTACGATGTTTTGGAATCTGGAGTTCGTGGCCAAAACTTTGAACAGATTAAAACTTTTACCACAAATTCCCGATCGCTCAAGAATTGCAAGAACTAACTACGAATAAATACAAATCATTTAAGAACTTCACAAACTGATTACGATTCAACTACAAATCCTAAAATGTATCAATTTGTTGCGATTCGTGGGATTCGTGGTCTGTGTGGAATAGTAGCTTGAGGAGCGCTGAAAGACCCACAAATTCCCGACAGATCCAGGAAGCATCCATCCAAGGATCTAGATCTATCTCACATGCATAAAATCACAAATAATCAATGGATTAAGAAATTCACATCCATGAAATCGGACTGGCCAGAGATTATGAAACTTTCTTGAGTACGATTTCATGCTCAACTCTAGTTTTGTTCATTAATCCTAATACAAAATATTGAGCTTGAGCATGAAAAGGTTTCATAATCTTGGGGCCTGTACTAGCACCAGAGCTGTGACAATGGTCTAACTGAAACTGATGTGTGTGGCAATAACCATCAACATTTATCAGAAAGGGCAATGATGCAGCGACAATCTGGTTAATATTCTTACACAGTGCTGATTTGTCAGCCTTGCGACTTTTCTAGATATCACATCAGAGCACTGTGCAAATATAATCAATGTAACTTTCGATAAATCATTGACACTTCATCATGTAAAAAGCTCTTTTCAAGAGGTTTCCTTAAGAAGTATAGATCTACAAATCCACACATATTTTACTTGGTACTCAGCAGTTCATGAGATATTATAGTGTGAATAGAAATAGCTGAGCTTGACCTTCAACAAGTTTAAACAAAGAAGCTAAACACACATCCACCCACTCCCACCCACACACAATAATCATAATCTTTGCTTGGTTGTCCTAAATATCTGAATGGAATTTTTCGATCGGATCAACTTTGTCTGTTTGCACCTTCAGCAGCGTTTATAAAAGTTGTTTAACACTCTCCATGCTGAAGGCAACCGAAGATGCTCTAAAGAGCTCTGCCTGTGCCAAGACTATTGGTACGACCTTTCGGTAAATTCAAGACTGTAAGGCTGGTTAAGTACATCGATAATTGTAATTATTATCGATGGAAATATTTAGTAATAATTATTGATATAAAAATTGGAACACGTAGAAATGATGGTCAGTAAGATAGTCCTTCATCATATTCATACCGTGCCAATTTAGTGTAACAGTATTCATGGTATTGCAAATCTACACCAAAAGATCTCCCATCATCATCAAATGGTACCATACTCCAAGACACACAACAGGAAACTCTTCCCATGCTTATGAATATGATAAAAGCTACTCATGATTTCCGAGGTGGCTGCTTAAACATACACATTTCCTATTGGTTTATTCCCAGACAAGCTATTTCTGTTTACATGATTCTGGGGAAATGACAGCATGCTGGACAATGGGGGGATGACCTCATTTCTCTTTTATAGACAGATCTCCTTCCACATTCATTGGGCTCAGTGCCATGTAGTAGTAGGATTACATGGTGGTGAGTTGGCTCTAAGATACCTCCTGAAGATACTGAGCAACAGCCTGACATCACTGTGTGCAGATACTGTTACATCCTTCACACATGTTCCTGCTGGCAATAGGACTTAGTACGAAATACCAGCTGGATAGCTGGTGCATGGCTCTAGTGTTGCACACACACATGCCGTTAGCGAAGATGGCGGAAAATCACACCGTTCTGCCAGGAATACCATTCAGTTATCATTCCTATGAGTAATACGAGTACTATGACCTGCATCCCGCGCAATCCAATCCGCAGAATGGTGGGCGTTATAATGTGATCATAATTGTGCATGCTATAAATACCCATGTTGGCAAAGCTAACCATCAAACCTTCAATTCTTCAAACAGGATTATTTATGATACAGCATGGTTAATAGGAGGACTAGGAGTTGGATATAATTTATTTGAATATAATTTAATAATTTCAAAGTAGTTACGCATGCACATGCTCATGCATATGGATCTATGCTAGACTTAACAAGGATACATATTACTACTCAATTATATATGTTATCTGTGAGAATGGTGAGGCATTTCAAATTGTCTACAGCAGAGGATAGGTTAAACCATCTGTTGGCATCGCCATGCTCAAATCAATACAAAACCTGGCAAAAAGCTGTAAGTTACACATAGTGAAACTGACAACAAGACATGATACACATCACAGTTGTTTTCCTACCATTCTGCTTCTCGAACATCTTATCTTTGATAATGTGCAAATTGGCAAGATTAGGCAATGCTTGGTAAATGTGTTTGTTGGTCTTGGCTGCTGATCATACATCAAGTTCAAACATCTGTACTACTGCACAGCCGTGATGTGCACCAATGGTGCTTAGAGCTGCCTTCAAGATTCTTTCACTTATATGACAGCTTTTCAGTATAGGGCAGGAGGAAACCTGCAACATCCATAGCCCTGAATATTGCAGTAAACCTGCAAGTCCCAGCTGGTACTAATAGACCAAGGATGATAACTGCATTGCCACAGAACAGACAGCGCTTCCAATATGGTTAGGTAGGTCTGGGGCCAGTTTAACAGAATAGTCGTAGCGCTATGAGAGTCGTAACTCATGTAAGTTAGCATGGAGTTGCTAAGGAGATGTATACGACTCTCATAGCACTACGACTGTTCTGTGAAATGATACCCTGGACACCTGTATAAGTTGGGAGTTGTCACCTGATACAGAACTGTAGAAGATGTCAAGTTCCACGTACCAGCATTCCTGGGATGACGGTTAACAGTGAGAAAAATGTGAATTCACAATTATTTTGCATTATTTTAATTGTGTCAAACTTTGGCTATAATCATATTAACAGGTAAAAAAACATCTTGTCTGCTGATCTGCAATGTTTATGTATCATGGAAAAACTTCACTATTAAGTTGCTTTGTTTACTCAGATAATATATAAATGTTGCTAGCATTGGTTGTCTGGGAAATATTATTCATTATTCAGAAAGCCGAAAGTCCTATTGAATCGAAACCATGTAGATGATGTATAGCCTGAAGACCTGGAAGAACAGTGTCAACAGCTCGCAGTAATATTCAGCCAGCAATGAAGTTCAATTTCAAAGAAAGTCTGTTGCCATAGCAACCGACTACCTGACATTATAATACCACTGCTAGATGAATGAGTGCTACATTGTGCAATAAATTCAATAATAAAAAAGAAATCTGGTCAAACCTAGATGCAACCATTCTTTGCGTCAACATCATTAAAAAAAACATGAAGATGTTTTTGATACTAAACTTCTAAATCCATAGTTTTTAAATAACATATTTCTTTTATTGAGGTCTGCCATAAAAATATGTTATTCATTTCGCATCACGGAACATGGTCACAGAACAAGACAAAAAATATATAGATAAATGGTGACCTCATTGTTTTCTTGTTATAGAGGTACCTGATGTAGTCTAATAATCTTTAAAATCAGTCTTAACCCTCTCCATGCTGAAAGATGTCCTAAAGAGCTGGAGAGGGTTAAAAGCAAATCTGGATATGAACACGAGCTGATATTAACCTCCCTTTAGCAAGAGGCAAGCAGAGAGGCCGAAGCGATCAGCAATCTTTCAAAACACTATTAAATATGTAATTAATGAATTCATGCTTTATGTCGCAGCGGGAATATTTCACCCATAGGCGACGACATATAAATATGGAAATATTTCAAAATGACAAATGTATTGATACCTGCCGCCACGACACTCACCTTTCATGCAGACATGCTCTATGGCGTGACGTAGTATGGCCAGGAGTGTGTCGCTGTATATCAGGATACTGCCGAAGTCCGAGTGCAAGAGATTCCGGGTCATATCCCACGTGGGCTCCAGGAAAAACAGCTCCAGATTCTCCCCGAAGTGTTGCCACATGATATCCATGTACTTCACCACGACCTGGTTCCGAATCGACTGATCCGCGTTGTCGCCCCACGACACGGTTTTCCGCCGGGAGTCGACCCGCGACAGCACCGGCGTGTCGGACATCCGCCGCGCCGCGCTCCCGACGATGGGACTCTGAGCCATGGCCACCTTCACCTCCTTCTTTCTGGATTTACCCGTATCGTTTTTCCTGAGTAACGTGGTGGAATTGCACACGATGAGGAGGAACATCTCGGCGAACTCCTGCTCCTTGTGGGAGAACTCCACCAGCGGAGACATGTACACGGAGAGGTCGGGAGCCGTCAGCGACCCCACTCGGAGCAGCGACGTGGACAGGCTTGCGTTGCTTCCGGTCGCCGTGTGGTAGTCCGACGTGTCCTGCTGACTCGGCGAGGACGACGCGGACGTCGGAGAGTCCTTCTCCCGGACCTCCAGCCAGTTGAAGTGCCCGAGCCGCACCGAGTCGATGAAGTGCTGGAAGCCCTTGTTGACCGTGAAGAAGTAGTGCGTGAGCTTGGCGGCGTACCGTGACCTCTCGTTGGCCAGGATCCTCAGCACTTTCATGAAAGGAATCGCTTTGACCGAGTCGCCCAGCTTGCCGGGGAAGTTTGTGGAAGCAGGGTGTAGGTGAAGACATGAGTGAGATTTGAACTCGGGAAGGTTGACCAGTGACATGTGGTTCCATTGCGAACCGCTGACGTTGGTGGCGGTTCTGAAACCGTTCACGATGTTGTTGAAGTCTTCCAAGCCTCTCGTGACGTTCCACATGACCTCTGGGGTGAGTTTTTCCGTATCACAGTGCGCGAACACCTCGAACCCGATGTGAATGAGCTTGTGTAGGAGCCATATTGCTTTATCACACAACTGAATCAACCCGCGCTTCACGTACTCCACCTCCAGACACAGCCTACCCACTATCGGCTGCAGCCATTTGTTCGTATTCAACCGCTGTTTCAACACATTCCAATGATTCACATGAACCCTCAGGTCCTCGCACAGTGCGTTCAGACAGTACAGTTTACTAATGGGCGCGTCGTACGCACATCCGTGTCGAATGGCGTATGCAGTCCTGTACTCGTGTAGCACCAGACCTTCCAGATCTTCCACGTAAGCTGTCGTAGCGCGGATTCGTTGAACACAGTCTCGGACAAACTCCAGTTTCGCCCGGTTCTCCAGGGTACGTCTGAGCTGAGCGTAGTCCTTCCCGAGACCGGAGGATGTCCGGCAGTGGACAAAATACGCTCCGCCGTGTTCCGGACTTCTCTTGCACGAGTGCCGGCCGGGACTGATGATCTGGAATGCCTTCCGGAGAAGTTTGACGGAGTCTTCGGCATCGTTGACGTCGAAGGTGGGCTCGGAACTAATGGAGGAGAAGTCGCCATCGGCGTGGTATCCGAAAACCTGGACAGGGACGTAGGGTGGGTCGTCCTCGTCGATGGAGTGCACCTTTCCGATGGCATAGATCAGGGGCTGCCGACCGCGCGCGTTGCTGTGACTCGACGACTCATACATCATGCCACGTCATCTTGCTTTCACCTGGAATTAGAGTATTCAACATTAATAACCAAAGTATTGTTTCATGAAGCTCTCTATCCACTATGAGACTATGGTGTTCTCGTAATACTGCATGATTCCTGGATAAGAGATCGCTGCGAGAATGCTATTATCTTATAGTAGATAAAACAGCTTCTAAATTTTCAAGATTTCATATAAATTAAGTTAATTTTGTATGCAAAGTTCACATGAAAATCACAATAAAATCAACAGCAAATATACATTTAAATATTCCCCAAAGCGTGAAGAAATTTCAATAACAAATAAAAAAGGCATCAAATGACAGATAGTTTCCACCATATTGAGTGATGTTTCAGCTATCTGTTATCAGCTTACGAGACATGACTGTGCCATTGGAACCATGGGCACAATAAGAATACAAATTTCAACATCAATTCCGCCCACACACAA
The DNA here is from genome assembly GCA_032361325.1 of Lepetodrilus fucensis. NCBI lineage: Eukaryota > Metazoa > Mollusca > Gastropoda > Lepetellida > Lepetodrilidae > Lepetodrilus > Lepetodrilus fucensis. The sequence goes on along the minus strand of JAUTBV010101849.1, from coordinate 1,951 downwards.
CACTCCTGTCAGTCCTGAAGAACTTGAATTCCCCCATGGGACCGATTCAAATCTGAAACCAATCTTTGCTTTTGTGATGTAACGTGCAACCAGCTTATACTCTACTGTCCTTCACCCAATAGCTGTATAATAGTAATAATAGCCAGCAATGCATCCACAGGAATTGCAACAATCCAATAATGAAATACACATGATAAATAGATAGCAATTGAATCAATGAGTTCATCAGGCAGTAGATACATGTATTAACAATATAACTAGATGCTTATGGCGCTACTATTATAACTCATTCAGGTTTTGGTGGACTGGCTGTTAGTATGGAATATTTAGATTTGGATTAATTGTTTGTAATTCTATCTTAATAATAAAACAAAATATTATTATAATAATAATAATAATAATAATAATAATAATAATAAAATAATATAGTAATAATAATAATAATAATAATTTAAAGAAAACTAAATATATGTAGTAGTAATAATAATGAGAGTATAATCATAATAACAATAATATGATAATAATAATAATATTAATAATAATAATTTAAAGAATAATAATAACTGATTTAATATTATAATTTAATATTATAATGAATTTAAAGAAAAAAAATAATAAAATAATAATAAAACAAAACCACTACCACCAAACCACCACCATCACCACCACTACTACTTACTACTACTCCTTCTATTATTACTGACTACTACTACTTAAAAACAACTTTTATTCAAATCTTGACATCTCTATCACTGTCTATAATGTATACACTGATGCATGATTGTGAAGAATATCTAGAACACAAATTACAACATTGGCGTATTGGCGTATTGGTGAAAGATTCCCGCTGCGATGACAAGCAACCAATCACTGACACACATTAGGCACTTATCTTTGTCTCTGCTGGATTGATCATAACAAAATGCTTTAGTGCACGTTATATGTCACCTACGGCTGTGCCTTGTATGTATTAAGTAAACACGGCCATTAAGACTACATGCTACATACACATCTGTGGATGATGTCAATGCCTTAAATTGTACGATTCGAAGCCATCCGTTACTCAAACAAGTCATAATTTGCAAGCACTTCCTGGTCTAGGGACAATGGCCTGAAACCACTCATCGTACTATAGTCTACTACCTCTAGGGGCCCCGATTCCCGAAACGTACTTACAAACTTCTTACCCTAATAACAGTTTGTAGCCATACTATAAGAATCGCTAAGATTGTCTTACGGTTGGTCGTAAGAATGTTTTGAGAATAGGCCCACAGATGTCTAAATGAGCTGGACTTGTAGTGGCAGATATGTTCCTTTATGTAGACATACATCCACTTCAACTTTCTGCCAGTATTTGCCGAGAATCACAGGAAATTATTGCGTAATAACAATTGTTCAGGGACCTATAGAGTAATGCATATGTTCAGCACTATCCGGTTGTCAGTAGCAACCTGACAGGATATATATATTTGTGATTTGTTCCAGGTTCTACAACAGTGCTGTAGGTATGGATTGGTTGTGGTAGGTGTTTAGAGAGTTTGTAGGATAACATACAGTGCTTGCAAATAGACAACATAAATATATGCACCATCTTCAGTTCTAGGTCATCAATGGTTATTGTCCACATAGTCCACATACTTTCTGGTTATTGCCCACATAGTCCACATACTTTCTGGCAATTGTCCACATACTTTCTGGTTATTGTCCACATGCATATGCGTTACACTCCACAAACTTCTCGTCATATTCCACATACTTTCTACATATTCCACATGTTCACATACACATTCTACATACTGTAAAGCATGAAATTAATACAAGCAAAATATTAATGCGAAAAATGCGACCGCCTTATTGTTGCATTTAATAGCTGTGCGTTAAAGGTAAGACTTGGAGGAAAACATGTATGGAGACATGGCTGTTCGCATTTTATTGGTGTCGCATTTACGTC
>JAUTBV010101848.1:0-32876 GCA_032361325.1 Lepetodrilus fucensis | reverse complement strand
TTTGATATATTGTGTGTCTGTATGTGTATGAGTGAGTGAGTGTATGAGTGAGTGAGTGAATGAATGAGTGAGTGTGTGAGTGTGTGTGTGTGTGTGTTTGTGTGTGTGTTCATTTGACCATATGTGTGTGCACATCATTCTGTATGTGTGCGTCTGTGTTCGGGTTTGCGTGTTTACACACATGCATGCATATCTGCATGCATATCTGCATGCATGTGTGTGTGTGTGTGCAAGCGTGTGTGCATACAGGGTATGTCAAGATATATTGCATCACAAGACTAATACACCAGTATTATTTAAACAACGACACTCATGCAATATCATACCTACATGTACAAGTCAGTATTGATAACAACTCATGCATTGTAGTCTGAGCTGGATGAAACTATTCTATAAATAGATTACTATGAATACGAGTTGCACTGCATAGTCCCACCAAGCTGACTGTAACTTAAAATATCGTGCACTAAGATCTACTATGTCAAACAATCTCTATTGTCTCTTTTCTCTTCACATTTCAACCACCAAGGTTTTAATTGCAATCATCATCATTCACATCGCAAACCATGGCATTCACATTGCAAACATCGGCATTCACAATGCAAACATCGGCATTCACAATGCAAACATCGGCATTCACAATGACAAACCATTCACATGCCAAACATCTGCACTTACATGACATTCATGCAGCAATCTACAGTATCTACATTGTAAACATTGTATCCCAAGCATCTGAATTCACATAAAAAAAACCACACACCTGCATGCATGTAGCAAACATCGTGCAAATGCATCATTCATGCCACAATAATAAGTATTCACATCAGAAACATCTGCATTCACATAAACCAATATCTGCATCTATATTGTAATCATCAGCGCACACACTGTAAACTTCAGTATCACAATCATCAGTAAACCGCATTCTCATCGCAATATCCAAAATTTCTTTGTCTACTATCAGTTGCATTGCAAAAAATCACCATTCACATTGAAAAACATCTGCATTCACACTGAAAAACATCTGCATTTGTATTGAAAAACATCTGCCTTCACGTGAACAACATTAGCATCAACAGAATATCACACAATACCATATGGACAGCAACACACACACACACACAAATTAAAACTTTCCACATAGTTTTCTGCCCATGCTGTGTAAACACATCAACTTTGTAAATCAATAAAACCACCTTTACTTCACCAAGCAGAAAGCTTGAGATTTCTGCAACATGTAGTTTTAAAAGTAATGCGAACATGAACTGGCATTTGTAGAAATTTCACAGTGGCTACTATCATAGCTGACCAACAAGCTGGACTCCTCTATAAATACAGGCCACCGGTGACCTCCGACCCCAACTGACCAGCAACAGATGGGGAATCAAGGAGCAGGGACAAATTGGACTTTCAACAAACAGATGGAAATATATAAACCCCAGAATCCACAAACAAACAAAACAACTCATCTGTTACCTGCATGTTGGACGTTATCTCCACTATGAAAGTCACAAGACTCATGTTTACAACGGAGACAGTCGTATACAACCATCATCCAAGGGCCGTGGCTCGTTCGTGTTGCTTGTCCACGCTGAGGACCTGCTTGTAACACAGGCTTTGTCTATTAATAGCGCTCCACGTTAAAGGCAGTTGTCCATAAAATGGCTGTGCAATAACACTATCTAAATTACAACAGTTTGTTCAGTTGGAAGCACGTGTAGGAAAAATATCGTGCAATTATATTTGTCTGGCCAGATACACTGAGACTTGAGTCTGTCGCAGGTCTGTACCCATGCGTGGCTATCAGCTGTTTCCTATTGTCCTACCTGTCGCTTACAGGTAGTGGGATTCAGGCACTAGGGTCCCTGGCTATAAATAGTGCTGAAAGTTGACACACATTATATGCCTATATTTAGTTTCATAATGAAGTACAAACCGTTATGTCCACAATTAAATAGAATTGGAAAACCGCTCCATGTCAATGCTGCTATTTCAAGAAATGATACACACATCTTTTAAAACTTTAAATTTTAAATTTATGGAGCTCAATTTATTTTTAAAATAATAGTAAAGTCTGGAGCAGTGAATGTGTGCACATTATTATTATTATTATAATTATCATTATTTATTATTATTATTATTATTATTATTATTACTACTACTATCATTATTATTATTATTATTATTATTATTATTATTATTATTAACATTATTAATATCTGCCATACAGTTCTCTAATAAACAAGTTCAAGGAATACCAAATAATGAGTTTGACAATTCAAATCATACCGAAAATCACGCAGCAACAGCTAATTAAAACAGTCATATTTAAAGTGGACTATGTTTCCATGAATGTTTTATGTAAGTTTACTTGCATTTGATATAACAGGAAGTTAAACATTTGTTTTGTATATCTATTTGAAGTTGCTGCTATTGGCATATTTAATATAGATCTAAGTTTGCTGCAAACCGATGCTTATAATTTTGTATCTAGCCTGAAATGTAGTCCATTCTTGTTTTTATATATTCTAAATTGCATATTGGTTTGATTTGGTCCCATTTTCTAGGATGTATGGGGATGATTTATGGTGTTTATGCATGCATGTGTGCCTTTGTGTGTATGATCTGTATATGTGCATGCATGCGTGTATGTGTGCACTTGCATGTGTGTGGACGCATTTATGTGTATGTGTGTCCGTGAATGTACAGTCATGTGTGTGTGTGTGTGTTTGTGTGTGTGTGTGCGCATGTGCATGGATCCAGGGGTTTAGCAACACATGTCTGGCTAGTATAATAGTAGCAGACAAGAGCTGTGTACAAGTATTGATCACCGACGCCAGGGTGCTATCCACTGTCTGTAGCTCACTGGATTAGCCCATATAAGATATACATTAACAACTTCATTCATAAGAGTATACTCTGTAAACTTTGCAAGATGAAACTGTGCAACATCATAAAAACATTCTGTGCAAATTCACAAAAGAAATTTGTTCAATAATATGCAACTTCATCATATTCATATATATATGCGCACGTACATTCTGAGCAACTTCATACAAGACAGGGCTGTGCAATTTCAATACAACTACCCAACATATTCTGTGCCATTTCACAATAACATTCTCTACGACTTCGGGACATTCTGTGAAACTTAACCTTTTAATTTTGAGATTCTGTGCAACAAAGATATTTTGTGCAACTGAATATATATATACAAGTAGAAATTCTATGCAATTTATTATTGCACTTGTAACTATTTTATAAGCTACTTAAATTAGTGGTCAATGAAAATAAATGTGATAAAGTCACACAATGATAATCGACTCCAATAAGTCAAGCCAATAAGTCGATACAGGTTACAAGTGCATCTTTTGAATAAGAATCAGTGATTAATGTGACAACCTCATTTAAAATGACTGCACGCTCAAATGAGCTGGATCGGCAAATGCTTCTAGATTTCTGTCCGATTTCCATTGATTTGACGAGATTGAGAACCAGACTGACTGACAGCAGTACAACAAGTACAAAAGGGTGCATGGCTGCAATTTTTCCCTGCAGCAAGACTGGCCTGGGGATGCCCTGGGTGAAAATTACATTACATGGTGCCCTGGCTACAGTATATAGATCACACTGACCCAGGACCCTGTGGATTCATATTTCTACATCTCTCAAAATGAACGTAAACCACTGATATAAGTAATGATTTTACAATAATCCAGCAAATTTACAATGCGCCCTATAAAGCGGTCGCCACGAAAGCTGGGGTGGACATTTAGCCACCTGGCTCCCATCAACATGGGCAAACAACGGCCACACGGGCTGTGCTGTGAACCAGTCTGAAGACTGTGCAGTGATGTAGGGATCAAACCAGATGTGCATAACACAGCAGGGTACGACTTGGCATCCATATGAGACCTACGGCTGTTCATAGGCAAAATAAATATCATGTCAATAATTATAACATATATACATCTGCTTACAACAATAACGTTTTTAATTATTTTATTTTTAAAAATGCATTCATCATGGAGGGGAAAATGCGATAATGCAATCAAATTGTTATAATCCAAATTCGACATTTTTTCTCGATTTTATCATTTATATTATAAATTGGAACGGCAGAGTTACTTGCCCACAGAGCAAGTCAGAGCAAGTAGCATCAAAGGTGCTAAATGTTAAAAAGTAGGTTACCCGCAGTGCAATTTCACTTGCCCCTGTACATGCTGTACGTCGGGCATATGCTAGTCCAGAGCCCTGTAGTGAAAACTAAAGTCTAGTAATGTTATAGATTTATATTTAATTACTTTACTCTATTTCATTTTGTAACATGCATGTTGATTAGTAGGGCCAAATCTTAATACGACGTTACAAAGGATCGTATCCTTAAATTTATGTGTGATTCAGAGATGAATTATGTTGTTCAGCATGGTTCACAGGTAATAAATCATGAGGCAATGTAAGGTATGTAAAAAAGACAATAATCATGCACATTTCACCTACACGCTTATTACCAAAATCAGTAAACTGGATACATCTATAAATAGAATTCGCTCCACTTGCAGCGCCTCCTATTGTCAGCTGATTATCAATTTTGACAAGATTAGGTGAGAAGAAACCACTCGGATTCATCAACAGGAAATACGACAGGAAATACCTTATCATGCTAAAAACATAACACTTTGATAAATAAACAGTGAAATAGCACAGAATTAGATTGCCTAGTTTACCGTGCATATATAAGGAACCATAATTATGTCCAGGTATATTCATTTCATCACAATGTCTATGAGAGCTTGGTTGAATTCTCCGCAGCTTAGGGCTTCAATTTCTGCCCGGACCTTTTCCACACAGACTTTGATTCCGCACAAGTTACCTTTGCGCGTAGAGCGCTTAGTATTAGTAATATAAGTCTGCGTGTAATATAAGTCTTTTACAGTAACCCTTTTAGTGACATTTGACCTATATATTTCATCGTTCCACTATAAAATATTTTGAAATAATTTCTCCATTCCCAGTCCTTCATGTGACAATTAACCATGTAATCAATTCCCATGAAGCTAAAATTCCTAACATTATTAGATAAGTACATTTATATATTGTGTAGCCATGTTTAAAATGTCACCCAATTAATAATACCGGTATGCCTCACGTTTTTTTGCTATTTTATGAAACATAAATACAATAACAATATATTTATTTGTGAAACTAAATTGTTTGTGACAACCAGAAGTACAGTCATTTAGCAGACTAAAGACAAATATACGTCCCTGGTACATTAAAATTATATTTTTTAATTCCTATTTTGACTACACACATGTAATTACCCTTTTCTCTTTTTATTTATAATAATAAATTGTGTTAATGTATTTGACGTATTATATTGCCTAGGGTGTTAAAAAGATTGAAACCTGGGGGGGTTTATTAATGTCCGAAAGAAACGCAAATGGAACAACAATATACTCGTTCACCGGTCACATGACCTATGACGAAATAAAATGGCGACGATCAGCGATCCATTAGGAATATTTACAAAATAAAAAATAAATAAAATAAAAAATATTAATTATTTGAATAAAAAGTTCCAAATAAATATATTCAACTTTTAAAATATAACAATATTAAACATACTTTAAAATCTCTTTTGCACTATGCATAAAAAGTACAAATTGATCGTTTAAAAAAATATACGACAAAATTCCACTTGGACAGACACCATGTATTCGGTTCAATTGTCTAGATCAAGGTTAGGAAGAACTTGTTTGCAAACTTCCTGAAATTCTACATAATTGGGTGTAGCGAACCGTTACACAGCCTTTTCAGAGTAATATAATTCTTTGTGTACATGCAACAGGCTTCTTGAAGTTTTGGCCCATAGTGGTTTGTTCCTATACATACCAGTTCAGATACCGACACTTTTTAAACATTGAATATGAATACTAGCAGCTATTATTTATACCATAGCTTGTGTATCTATAAGCTGGGAATTTTAAGATAAAATTCACAGACACTCGCAAACTGAAAAAGTCTAATCATTTCCAATTTCCTACAAGAATTATAGTTATTAAAGAAATGTGAGAAAAACAATGACTGTACATTCATAAATTTCAAAGATATATATCAATTAAAAACACAAACACCAATTTAAGGAAAACTGAATGAGACAGATTCTGATGACACACCTTTTTGTTCATAAGGGCTGAATACCTGTACTGGGGCCTTGTCTAGGTGGGATATAGTCAGGGCCCCAGTTATTCCCAATCAGGAAGTCAGGAAATAAAGGTATACAGCCTCCTAACAATAATTTCCTGACACATATTACAGCCACCAGTATTATGGTAAATTATCGCCAGACTAGAACAGAACGATGCATACCATAATCAATATTGGGGTAAAAAGATAACCTAGGAAGCTGGTGCTTCAAATGCTCACACCGTTATTTTACCTCGATAATCTTCATGTAGGAAGGCATATACCGTTAACTACAGGTGAGGAATGGGCTACTTAATCACTGTAATATAGGATTATTTTACTTATATCACGGCTTGTCAGTTTATGACAGGAGGAAAACCTGCAACATTCGTAGCATTGAACGCTGCAGTAAACTAGCTAGCAACGGCTGGTACTGACAGGCCAAGGATGACAAGTGCATTGCCATGGTACAGACAATGCATCAATACCGGTAGTCATACGGTAGACAATTATAGAGGGATTCACTCTACAGATAATATTGCAGTTGTCGATTATGGGTGAACTATTCCCACTGCGACAAAAAAAATTTTTAATTCAATCAATCAAAAACCTCTACAGATCCCATCAATGTATTCTCTATTCCATTTACGAACTGCATCCGGAGCCAGAAATTTGCATTTGAATACATATAATATATATATAAAGCTATAGGAGCTGTATATATGTATTACATTAATTTGGTGATTCCTTAACTTTAAATTAAGACAGAAAGATTTCTCAATCTTCTCGATACTCTCGAGTAATATATTTATAAAGTGTGTTGTAGGCATTACAGTAAAAAAAAAACCCACATATTACAGTCTTCTCCCTAATCTCAGGGTCACCAAAATATCTAACTAATAAACTACAGTGCCTCCAAAACATCGCAGCACGAATTGTGATTCTTTCAAACAAAAAAGACCACATTTCACCAATTCCTCAAAACTTGCCCTGGCTTCACATTACATGTACCTATATAGAATCAAATTTAAAATATTGTGCCTGGCATATCAGTAGTGTCAATGTGGATCAGCACCAAAATATCTGTGTGAATTATAGGGGTGTCACGATTCACCGATGCATCGCCATTTTACCTCTTACATCGTGATACGCGATTCTGTCTTTGTGAATCAATTCTTATTTTTAATATGAATCAATGTTAAAATACATGTTCAGATCAATTTGTTTTCATAATATTCCTGATTTTAACAGGTTATTTCTGCTCTTATTGAGTTTAAAATTAGATTTCAGTATTTTTCACAAGGATTTTAAGTGTATTATTAACAAAACATATTGTTTTCAGATGTTTTCTCCATGACTGACTTACTTATACTGGATATTTTAAGAAATAATGACTGACTTATTTATACTGGATATTTTTAGAAATAATGACCTTCATATAACATGATTTCTGAAAATCTTTCCAAAGTTCTTTAAAATTGAATCGCGATACGTATCGTATCGTGAGCCGTATCGTATCGCGAGAAAGGCGAATCGTGGCACCCCTAGTGAATTACTCCATGTTTACATTCCATTCAGATCGCAACACCAATCTCCTTGTCATTCCAAAAGCAAAGTAACATGTACTGTAAGATATGGTGAATAGGTCTTTTAGCCACAGCTGCAATAGAGTGTAACAACCTCACAGCCGACATTATACTCTCTGAATCCCTGCAAGTCTTCAATAGAGCTACTCAAAAACCTTTCTATTTCATCAAGCCTTCTTTTCTCACATCTGTACCCACATCCTAACTTTCCTTCCTTACTATATATACACTTAGAGCATGTCCATACATGGATTATAGTTATATATAAATAGACTATTATTATTATTAATTATTATTAATTATTATGAATTATTATTAATTATTATTAATTTATTATTATTATGAGTGAGTGAATATGGAGTTTAACGTCACTGCTCGAATCTTTCACCCCTTTGCTACGATATTATTATTATACATTGTTATTGTTATTATTATTATTATAAATCATCAAGACAATGTGAATCAAGGAATAAAACTTTCTGAATTTGCTAATGGTAAGTATCCAACCGTAATGAAAGTAGTTCCACTTGGGACACGCTGTAAACAAGTGTTTTACTAAAAAATAATGGGCTTGGAAATTTCCACTTTTTCAAAGTCTCATGTGTAATTGCCTAGATATCTGTCCATACCCATCCATGCACACTCACACAGATGTTGTAGTAAGCTACATACATAGATGGTACTCGGTAACTCATCTACAATGCACTCACCCATTCTGTATGTAGAGGGGTAGAAAAAGCAATTCTCAACTCTGTTGTCTTCTGGTAAAGTCCATTGAAATGATAAACTGAAGTAACTCCACAAACAAAGATAACCTCAGGAAAATTTGGCTCAGCTACGTTCAAGCTGCAAACAATACCACTTCCTGGACTGAGGTAAATACCCAGTCCATCATGGATTAACCGACGTTGGTACATGTGTGTGTGTGTGTGTGTGTGTGTGTGTGTGTGGCACTGGACATAGCCCAGGGTCAGTGACTGATAGACAATCTGACCTCTTATTACATAACACACAGCTGACTGACCATGATCTAGATAGAAAGGTGCAGTTTCACTAAAGACCTCGGTAATTCACATAAATCTAACCCTCTCCCTGCTGGATTACTCCGATTAGGCACAGGTATGGCCCTTTTGGGCATCTCCAGTTGCCTTCAGTGTGGAAAAGGTTAATGCAGCATGTAATGGTTCTAGAACTATTAAAATGTGAAAAAAATATGAAAAGAAATCTACAAAACTTTATGACACTGTATGCACAACAAATGCTCTGTTTTAAAAATTAATGTTGTTCAGTTAATTACACCCGTGAAAACAAACAATGTTGTCAATTTCACTTGTGAAAGATAATCTGTAAATAAATCCCTGATAACTTGTGGATTATAATATTGTCTATATATCTCCAAATCTATGCTAGATCTACCATATTGCCTAATCTATGTTTCTCTATATTGCATAGATGAAATTGATGGCATAGTCAGACATACATCCCAACATTCTCTGACTTAGGTTATTTACTGAGCTTCCCACTTTCTGTTTGTGAAGTCTGTATCCTAACATTCATAGATCCAAGTTGTTTACACTGGCCTCCTACTATCTGTTTGTGAAGTGTGTCCTAATACCCCCTGAGGTAGATACACAGTGACCCTCAATACCATCTGACCAGTGGTCAGCAAATGGCAAAATTCCAGCCATTGATAATTACATATCATTACTTGATATATGATACTATACAGATACCATAGTAGCATACATAATTATTTAGTGTATAGTTTTGACATAATTAATTAGTGTATAGTTGTTTTTTTCCATTACAGCCCTAGTTATTTGATTTCTCTGGTTTACGGATCCGCCAACCAGATTTTTTCTATGTTGGAAAATACAAATTATTATTTTTATTATATTCCGCCAAAAGTGTGCCCAGCCTTCAGAAAACAATAATAATAAATGGTGAAGGAACAAATCGCATAAACCATCACTGGACTAGAATTTGAACAAATACCAGCAGACAATGGTTGATACAAAGTCGAACCCATATTGATTGCTTACTGGTACTGTAACAGAAAATAATAAGGGGGTAATTTTCCATATAATGGAGGTAAAATTTGTAATTTTCAGGTCACAGATACCTTTAACATTGCAGATTTTCAAATAATCCCCCAGACCCCTTTAAATTGGATACAACAAAAGTCTAATTTATGACAATTACTCCTACTGACAAGCAGTACTTGTGCATTCAAATTAGTGTTTATAACCATATTATTGATCAATACAATTTATTTATTGTCAACTGACAATTCATAATCTCCAATTATTATTTATTTTATATTGGACCTGACCGATTGGCGAAAATATTAAATATTATTTATTTATATTTTAGCTGATGTGAGGAAAATTGTCATACACAAAATCTAGTAACCTATTACTTTGAAAATAACATAAGCAATAGTTTTTCCATTCTGTATTGGTCATATATATTATATGCAACAAATATATAATTGAGCGAGTTCATAAAATATTATAGAATGAAATTTAATATATTATATATGTACACACAGTACTCAAATAATTTAAAGCAAAAAAGTACATGTACTTTCCTCAAATCATCACATAAGAGTGATTGTTTAAACATCAATAATTTGAAGTAAAAAAAAGTAAGAAGAAAAAAATAGCAACAGAATTGAGCACAATTATTTAAATTGATGATTTTGAAATGAGATTTACACCCAGTACAGTTGTGGATGATCAATACATAATATATCCCAAAGTCAAGGTTCCAGTCTCCTTACTGCAGCTGATTATAGCAATATTGAGAGACAGCACTAACCCCAGATAGATAATCTTGGATAACTAAATGTACTACAAATAGAAATAACCCTCACTTTTATTAACAAGATTATGTTTCCGTCTCGTCAAGGATGCTGCGATACAGAATGAGCCTCTACCAAAACTACATTGATGTGCCACCAACCACAGAAACAGGAAACAATCCAACACCTTCTTGGTAACATCCACAGAATTGTTAATGTTAATGAAATAATAGATCTTCTCACTTCCTGTTATCAGATGGACTCTACCCCTGAGGGGATATCAGTCATATCCCACAGCATATGAAATCCCCATGCTTGGGCCCAATGATTTAATTACAGTAATTAAGGATAATGGAGTATCCACGAGTGTTCATAAGTCTGCTCTAAGTTATCCATCTATCTCATATCTATCTCCTTGTCTTATCTATCCCCACCCCCCCTTTTCTCTCTCTTTCTCTCTCCATATCTTCTCTCACTCCACCTCCTCTCTTCTCTCCCTTTCCCTCTCTCTCTCCTTCTGCCACCCTTATCTCTCTCTCTCTTTCTACCTCTCTCAGATATATTGGGCTAATCGCAGTGTTTGAAATAGCCTGTCCGCACACCCGTGACGGGTTATTTTCAGTGAGGACGGGTAACGTTTTATCCTTGCATGCCTGCATGTCGTGTTACTTTTTGTTTGTTTTTCAATATGTATATCATCGATCACTGGCCAACATGTATGAGGACCGGTAACTTTTCAGAAATTGCTGGAGTTGTATACAGTTGCTAATCAATAAGTAAAGATAATGGAGTATCCACGAGTGTCCATGCGTCTGCTCTGTGTTCTAAGTTATCCATCTATCTCATATCTTTCTCCTTGTCTTATCCATCTCCATCCCTTTCTCTCTCCCCATTTCTTCTCTCCCTCCACCCTTCCTACATCTGTTTTCTCTCCATCTTTCTCCTCTCTCTCCCAATCTCTTCTCTCCCCCTCCCATATATCTCTCTTTCTCTCCCTCGCTCTCTCACCCCCTCCTCCTCCCCCTCTCTCCCTTATATCTTGGGCTAATCAGAAGATGGTGTCTTATCTAACACCACTGAGCAGTGCCTGTAGCAGTTTATAACTCAGTACAAGTTACATATAGCCATCAGTCTACTTAGTGCATGCAGCAGTCAGCCAGTCCGCGATACTTGTGTTACAACCTTACACTATTACTATTATGTTTTAAATGTATGCTGTCCAGAGTAAATGATGGTGGAATGAGATATGTTACATTTCTAATAATAGTAAACAGTTGACAAACTATTTAGGGCAAGAAAATCTTCATAACCTTGAGCCACACAGTGGTACATTCAGGTCTGATATTGCGTTATATGAATTGCATTCATTGAATATGTCAAATTCTTATAAGAATAAGATACTGAATTTGGATTCGCTATTCTAGTATTTAAAATTGATATTATAATCAGTGTGCCCAATAATGTTGGGTGTTTCCTCATTTCTTGTACAATCTGAATCACTTGCCTGTTTCATTTGCGTTTGATTGCGCAGATTCTGGGAATGTTGAGAATTCAATTCTGGAATTGTCAATTGAGTGCGGCCCTTGGTGTATGCTTAAGCCAGTAGCAGGAAATGAACAAAGATCTGCATGCTTATGACTGCAAGGTGTTTGACGTCGCAGAACTCTGCTCCAGTGTGTGACCCACCTTGGAGCTATCATAACTGTGCATTGTGCACCTTGGAGCTAACTATAAGAAGCAATGGGACAGAATCTATCTGATATATTATCCTGAACATAAGGGAATCAACTCGAGGAAGGATGATAGCTTAAACAGAAAATCCTGCTAGCATAAAGATGGGATTTGATTGGACAAACACCAATAGACCTCGCAGAGATACCAAATCGACAACGTAGGGTATAGCAGATTAGCGTTGACATCTACGACAGACTGCAAAGTTTTTAAACTGTGCTGCCAAATATCAAACAAGTTTTATTTTGGTAATTGTCTCTGCAATCATATATCACAGAGATGCCATAGCACACTATGATTTCAGCTCGCGAAATGCTGTGCAGAGCCGACTCACCAAACTTTGTTCATAGTCCTCTACTGGCTTTATCATTGTTTTCAATCGTGTATATTTTTTCATGTAATAATATTATAATATAATAGTGTTTTTTATTGTTGGTGGTGAGTGAGAGTGATCATGGGTGAGTGAGTGAATATAGAGTTTAACGTTGCTGCGGGAATCTTTCACCCATTTGCGAGAGTGATCATGGAGTCTAACGTTGCTGCAGGAATCTTTCCCATTTGTGACGAGTTGTTGTTGTGGGATACCTCAATGATAATTGTCTTGTAAATGTGGCCAATACAGAAGGGAGGCAACCCATCATGCATAAATAGCTCTGAACTACTAAGTCTAAGGTGTATCAGAAAAAAAACCTACATGTTTCTGGTAACCGAATAAGTGTGTGGTCCTAGACATGTTTTTCAAGAATTAAAAATTCTTTTTTTTTGTGAAACAAACCCTTTGATGTGCGCCACTTTTTAAAATTATTATTATTTGGATACATGCACCTTTAAAGCACCAACAAGAAATGGTGAAACTCTGCTGGGAATCAATAGAAACCAGTTGCAGATCACTGCAATGTTACATGTCAATAGTATTAATGCCCTGTGAAATAAGGTCTACCAGTGCATTACCATCAGAATTTGTTTGACATTTATAAAAAAAATAGTTCCCAGTCTATGGTCTACATAAATAAAACCAAACCATTCTGATAGTTTGTGAAAAGACACTTTTCGAAGATGGACTTGTTTTAACTGATGAATATCTTGAAAATTGAATTTTAACTATGTGTCACTTTGCTGAATGCTTTCAACATATAAATCAATGTATAACAGTTACACACACGCATGCGCACACACACACACACACACACATAAATATTCAAATGTGTGTCAAATGTGACAATGCCTATCATATTCTTTTGGTAATAAAATGGGGTGTTTTTTTAATAAAATAAACAAAATGCTTTCCCTACTCCTATTTTGAAAATCTTTCAGGAAACACACCTATTATTTATTTGTTGGCCTCATAAATAATATAGCTTAACCCTCTCTCTGCCGGAGAGCAGTGATTGTGTCTAATCCAGCAGGGAGAGGGTTAATTTGGTAAATTATTTAAATTTTATTAATTTTTTATTTGTATAACTTCCTAACATAGTTGCATCATGAAAGCTGTAGTTTCTAATCTAGCCAGTTACATTGGTAACCAGCTGTTGAAAGAAAGCAGTGACGAAAATCAGCTGTTGTGTTTAACAGTCGCCTAGCTAGAGCTGTCAACCATGTCAACAAAAAGCCTCTAAAAAAAAATCCCAGATGCATCCAACTGTTTCTGGAGTTTGTCACGATTGCTGTGTCATCCTCCCCAAACAATAATAATAACTAAAAACACCACGATTATCAGTGCCAGTTCGTAAACAAACTCTGGACAAACAGCGCACCCAAAAGGTCAAATAAACTTGGGGAGCACATTGCTCTAGATCTACTTTCTAAACAACGACCTGGAAAATCATTCATCCAGACAGGGATACTCAGGAACCATTCATAGGAATGGATTCGACCCAAGGAGCAGGTGGTTTTATTTCATGCGATTTTCATGGTGTTTTTTTTTCTGTGCGCTAGACACCCGTTGAATCGTTTCAGTTGTGTCACGCGTGGAGACTGCTACTCAGCAGCTGAAGTGAATAACAAGACATCGACACTGCAACAAGTTAGAGAGCGCATGCTCATCAAATCACGATCGCTCACCGTTTTTTAGCTCCATAGTGACCGTCTCGGACCCTCCCGAATGTGCAACGGGGAGGCGATTGGACTCCATACTGCAAATATTTGCAAATTTCTTGCTTTCGTAAACAATATTTCTTAGGTTGTTTTGCGATCAAATGGAGAGTCCCTTCCCAAAATGCCCGGCCACTGTCAACCGGAAGTGTAGCTGAAGGCTAAATTTAGTAACAAAGCACGTGGGTTTGTTTTGATTTCTCAAATGCCACGTGACTGTCAAACAGGAATTTTGCACCATAACAACAGTTAGTGTGCATTTCAATGTATTCATAATGTAGATAATTAGTAGTATAGTATTATGTTAGATACGAGCTAGCTATGAAATAGAAACGGGAGGTAATTTTGCATCTGTTGTTTCATGTTCATGGTGAAATATACGACGTAAATACTTTGTATGTGTAGGCCTACGTACTGACCTTTGAAGCATCGTAATTTATAGATAGCATATTATATATACCTATACATGTACACAGACGTAGCTATCATGGTTATACTAAGCGCTTACTTTCCTTGTTGATATCATAGATTATAAAGAACAGTACACATATGTATATCCAATGTTGACATACATTAGCCTACTACATGTTATGATCAGATAAGATATTAGGCCGTTCTTATAGTATATATATGATAATCTATTCATACACATTTCCGAGTTTGAATCCACTCCGGTTTCGTGGTCCGCGGAAGTTCTTGTTTCCGATCACTTTAGGATGCACTGTTAACGTTTGTCATCCTTGGTACATCAGCACGAATAGTGGGTGCATCTTCTGAAGGTCACGTCCATTGCTTCCTTATACCTCCACAACAATGGAAAGTAACCTATCAGTTTTATACTGAACCCTGGTCACCTGATGTTGCCAATGTTAAAATAGTTCGTACCACAGAAGCCACTTACTCTTGCAGTAAATTTACTTACTGTATTTTTAAAATATTTTTTGGGATCAGTGTTTAGAACCGCTTTCAAGATTCTTTCACTTAAATATTACGGCTTGTTAGTTTATGGCAGGAGGAAATCCGCAATATTGGTAGCGCTGAATGTTGCAGTAAACCTGCGAGCACCGGCAAGGATGGTTGTAGTAGAATAAGGTCGATGTGTGACTGTTTTCGAAGTACTAAATTACATAGGCCTACACGCACGCGCACGTGTACACACACACACACACACACACACACACACACACACACACACACACGAATATAGGTATGTCATTTGACAAGCGCGTCATAAGAAACTTAGCTATTGACGGATCTTGACGTAGGCCCTTTCCTTAAAATATTTCACAAGCACAAATATCACCAGATTCAAATCTGTTCTAATCTCTGTCTTCTCCTACCACTCCGACCCAAGCTACCCCACCATCATCCTCGAAAATCCAAGCCATTATGACTACACTAACCTAAATATTTGACGGAGGTTAGTGTAGTCATAATGGCCTGTGTTTTCGAGGATGCCCCACCATACACGCCCTGGTCCTAGCTCTACAACCTTTCATGCACCCACCTCTATGTCTATGTCGTAGCCATACCCACGCGGCAAAGTAACCGGGTGATTGTCTGGGGGTCGAATCCACCTCCATCGTCCAGAATTGACATGTTACTCCACGATCCCGCCCTGCATAAGTATTCCAGTGAAGTTTGTGTGTGATAAATGTCGAGGACGCAATGACCTGATACGCTGCGGTCAGCGTCGGTGAATATTGTAAACGTTGACTCCATACTGTGGGATATAGAAGGCTTCCTTGTTGTACACCTGTATACTATAGTAATGTTAATTATAAAGCCTTTACAAATGATCCCGTCAGTGTGTGAACATATGCCATATTCATGTGGAATTTAAAAGTTGTTAGTGTATAGGCACTATAGCCTACTAATTATACACAATAACGTTGACAGGAATTACGTTTGTAAATAGTAAAATCATGTAAAAAATGTTATTATTAGTATTTTTAATATCTTACATCCACTCTCATCGTCAATTTAATATATGTTACTATGGGTTTGTCAGTACCAGCCACATCCTCGAAAACCCAAGCCATTATCACTAACCTCCATCAAATACCCTGGGATCACTGTCTATATAGAACTCCGTTTTCGACACGCGACTGTTGCGTGGGGGTTACGTGATCTAAATATATCGACCAATCCAAGCTAGGCGGAGATAACTCTGAATCGATATATTTAGAGCACACGTAACCACACGCAACAATCGCGTGTCTAGTGGGACTCTTGGTTGATATAAATATAATGTATTCATATATTCAATCGGGCTGTTCAATGTAGAAAACGGAGTTCTACTTAGACAGTGATCCCAGGGTATCTGACGGAGGTTAGTGTAGTCATAATGGCCTGTGTTTTCGAGGATGTACCAGCCAGTGCTCGCAGTTTTACTGCAACATTCAGCGCTATAATCCAGTCATTAAAAGGTTGAGACCGGTTCCGAAAAATTGTCAGAAACCGTTTTTTCCAATGGATTTTGGCTCTTTGATATGTCCACATGAATACTACAAAAGTTTACCAAATTCTGCCTTGGGGAACTACTTCAAATTCAAGATGGCCGCCAAAAAAGTTAACGAAAATTGAGGGAGAAAAAAACGTAATAAATGTGGCACCAATTAGAATTCCACGTAAGATGACTCTATTTATATTAATCCATATACATGTAGGTTCATACAGTGAAATGACTTTTCCTGGGAAGAAAAGGTTTAATGACGACTACTACGGATGTTGAGGGTTTCCTACTACCATAAACTGACAAGTCGTGATTTCAGTGAAAGATTCTATAGAAAGCCACTCTAAACCTTAATTTTAAAAAGAAATACAAACTAAAACTATGGGTTTGTCACTATGTTTGTTTATAGATATAGTTTAAGTCTGCGATTTATTGTAAATCATACAGTTGGCTAGGACATTGTTGTGGATTCATCTGCGTATCTGTATAGGTAGGCCTATCAATGTCCGTTGGTGTCGCCGTATACATTTCCTTCGAATATCCATTATCAATGCACAATGGTCATGCCATGCCATGCCACTGTTGATGCTTCAACAAATCAACAAACGTGTTCGGCAGAGGTTTAAAACGTTTCCCAGCGGTTCAGTGTATGCTATATGTAGGTGAGCTATATATACCAAGAGATTGAATAGCATATTTGGATGAAAATAATATACGGTTCAAGTATTCAATACTAATAGTCATCCGAGAGAGCCAGACCAGTAAGAATTAATGGTCGAGTATTCAAGACAGCATACTGCAATAGTTATTATATTATAGTTATATGCTAGAGATTCACTTATTCCAGTAAGAAGCAAGGGCCATGCATGTATGCATGTTTCATAGAATGGAAACCAAGCCTATAGACGGCTTCTTCACTATATATAGCTGCTGTTAATTACATGTATATGGTTTACTACTATATAACCTATGATTGCCACAATTAATTACGTTTCAATAACGATGCTATAATCGTTCTCATACAATGGCACTTGGATATAGGCCTACTATATATTATATTATACTAGTATACTGGTACAGGTCATACATATATTGCAGTGAGTACGGTATTTCTGAAAGGTATGAATGAATGAATGAACCAAAATGTTTTAATATAATGAGGTAGCCTATCATCAAAAGTGTATTGTTCCCGATCTGGTTATGAACAATGTTAGTAATGTACGTATTGTTAAAATATTTGGGCCTATGTATGTGCTATCTCTATTTACACATATACGACCATACACAATGTAGGCCTACACTATGCAATTGATATAAACAAAAATACAATTATACAAAACTTAAAAAAGCTAGAGCTTGAGAACGGAAATAGAGACCTCCACAATACTTGCATATATGGACTATATAATCTGACTGCTCTTATATATGTCTACAGTGGATGTAATGAAACATTTGGCACGTGTATATGAGGATGATAATGGCTCAGCAGACAAGCTCATTATCATTATCGATATTGCGCCGTCGTCATATTAAATAAACATAAAAAATAAGTATTAATAAGTCGGGCCGCGACGAAAAATCCCACCTCAAAACGCAGTGAATTTTAATGTTATTATCCTGTGGAAACGTATGTCGCCAAACTTTATATTTCCTGTTGTAGGCCAAAATAATATTTACAATTTGATAACCCACTTAGTAGTATCCTAGCTGACGGTCAGATTACATTGTCTAATTAAAACAATAATGATAAAGGCCAGCGTTTTAACCTGGATATCATTTCCGGGTCGCAGCGTCCACGTTAGAGGCTTTATATATACATGTATGTCGACATGCCTTTCACCTGGTCACCTCAGGTGCATTGAGACGCCGACGTCTTTGAAGTTCGTAGCATACCTGTATCGTGTCAAACGCCACAGACGCACGGCGACCTACCTGTATACTTACGTCATTCAGTAATACCTTGACCAGTCTAGGACCATGCCCAGGACGGGTGTAGCAATGTTAACACAGTAAAGCCATGTTTCTCCAAGTAACTAAAATGATTGAACTACTGTATATATGATCAGTAAAAACGTATGGCGTTTACCTCCATGTCAGGTCTACTTATGCCATTCAGTAATATAGCCTACCTTGACCAGTTTACGGACCATGTCCAGGTTTAGTCATGTTAACCCAGTAAGCTTATAAGACGATGTTGCTCCAAGTATAAGTAATTAAAATGATTACATGATATTGACGGTAATATTTATGATCTACGACTGGAACAGTTAAAAACGCGGTGTTTAACGTCCATGTCATAACTCAATTTTACTGCTCTTTTTTAAGCGCAATTATGGTATCCTCCAATACGGAGACATATGCTTTAATTATTTTGTTTCTCTTTTCTTTTCTGGAAAACTTTAAACGAAGCAAAACATATCATCCATGTACTACGGTAGTATCATTTATATCCTCACTATTAGTATTTACCTGCCTCACTAAAATATTATTAGTATTTACCTGCCAGACTAGGCTTGAGAAAGAATGTAACCCTCTCCCTGCTGGATTAGGCACTGCTGTTTAGGGCATACCTATTCGGTTGCTTCCATCAGAGAGAGGGTTAAATCTAATCAGGGCCTATCAACATTTCATGTCAGAAGGTATACATTCAATTATTCCTATTAGTTATACCTTTACTAACTTTAAATTTTATTCTATGCACATATATATTGTGAATTTAATAAAACTGTCTTATTATTAAGGCATACAATCAGTTAGTCAACATATTTAATTTGTTATGGTTAAATGTAATTTACTTGAAAGCACATGTATATGTACACAAGATTTATCTAACCATGTATAGTGGCCAACAAGCTACATTTGGCATACATCGACAATGTAAACTTAAATCAATGAGTACATTTATACCTTCCCTTTGACAGTTGGGAGTATTCAGGAATACCAGTATATTGATTACCGGTATATTCAAAATCTTCTCCATATGTAAAAACAAAAAGGTATGGAAGTTCCTCGAGGTTGTTCAGAATGTGTGCATACCTAATATTATTTACTCCCCCCGACGATGCAACATACGAATGCATAGCAAATACATTTGAACATAGGCTATATTTACATATGTGCAACTTTACACCCCTGAGTAAAGGTGCATGCAAATAGGGTATTAAAGTAAAGCTTTGTAAAATTGTGCTAGAGATTATGAGCAATTAATGATTGCCAGTATGTGTTCATGAATGTTGGAAGATATAAGTGTCATGAGTATGCCTCAGTGAGATGTCGCATCTTTCGTCTGGGTCAGTTATAAGTCATTTCTACCAGAAAGCAATCTGTGGTCTTAAGCCCTATTCACATGCACACATTTACATACATACATACAGTTACTTACAGCAAGTAAATTTGTCTTGTGAACACATTTACATACATATGGTATAAAGTAAAAATGCACCTGGAGAATATCAGCATCACATTAAGATGTAGTGGAACAGTCTATGTACTCCATAAGCAATTTTACTCATGCGAGTAGATTTGTGCATGTGAATTGAGCTTTTGTCTGTCAAAGATGATGGAGACAATTTATGGAGAAGAACAATGTCTCTAATGTATATAACAAGGACTAAGTAATCCCCTATTTAACCTCCTCCCTGCTGGATTAGGCACAGGCAGTGCTCTTTAGGGTATCTCTGGTTGCCTCCAGCAGTCGTATTCCAAAGTAGGTCCAATAGTCCGAGACCGATAGATTCATTGATGGACCGCACATTTTGTGTGCAATATTCTGGTCCTTTGGCTTTGGCCCAAGAACGTTTCCTAACATATTATGGGAATTTTGGTGAAGGACCAGGACATTTCAAAGCTTCTGGCCCCGAGATTAATGACAATTTTGAGTACGATTTCATGCTCAAGGTAAGATTTTATATGGGGATTTGTGAGCAAAACCTTGAGCTGAGCATAACAATTGTACTCAGAGATTTTGTGTGTAATTTCTTTGTCTGGTCCTTCTGACCAGCCAGTATTTTTTAGATTTTCTGAACACTGCCTACAGTGTATAGTTTTATGTCAATGAGAAAGTAACTCTGACAGGAACATAACAACAAATACTGACAGATATGTCTTCGACTTCATTTATTTCAAGGAAATCTTACACAATCTAAATTCACAAATATTAACAAAAGCAATGGTACTGAATCGTCACATATCTACAGTCAGCAGAAACATCAAAGACAGCTATACAACTGGAAAATACTCTTTGTTCATACAAATGTATATCTACACATGGTGGGACGTTCAAATTCATTGGCGATATGTTTCAAAGTTTTTATCACAACCGTCTTCTGAGGCAGGTATTCCTTGTAAGTAAATGCGGGTCAATGTCAGAATATAAACCTGTAAGTATAGCCTTTCTTGTCAAGGTAAATAACACATGGAACATTCTTGGGGAATAAGTACATTTAATTATTATACCCTTACTTCCCGTCTTAACAACAGGAAAATAGTTCTTTAAGAACGCTAATAACATCCCGAAGAAAAACTAAACTTTATCATACACATTTTAACGTAAACACATCAAAAGTTTACTTTGAATAGTAGTTAATAATTTGAAAAAGATATTAAATTTGTATATTAAACATTCATAATAAAAATTCATTTAGTTATTTTCATGTAAAGATCATGTCCAAAACGCATCTTGAATAATATTGGTCTTTAAGATAATGATCTAAAAGATGGATGCTCTGATTAAGGCACAACACTTTTCGTCGATGAGATCATCAATATAACTAATTTAATATACACTAGTTCGAGTGAACTCATCACATGACGCACATAACTCTGTAAGTTGTGAAGAATAGTACATACATATACTACATATAAATATATATATTGGATATTGCATATATATTTATGATTGTTATTGCTAGTTGAACTCTAAATGATGATGAATATATGAAAGTGAGATGAAATGAAACGGTATACCATGTTTGGACGGATAGTCAATTTACATTGCCTATATTTGCATACAGCCTGAGTGAACTGTAGGTGAAAGGTCAAGCTGGATTTACTTGAACATAAATACAGCGCCTTATAAACCGATTATATTACCTATAAAATCCCATGTATAAATGAGATGAAAATGTACACATGGATTCGGGATTGTTTTCAATATAACCAACACGAGGATTCCAAGTTCCTCGGCAAACTTATTTTATCTCTAATTTCGTTGGTTCAAAAAAACAATCGTGCATGACTTGATGGCTTGATTTGAGACTGTAAGAAACAATAACGGTGGTTGTCCATGAAACAGTAAGGGTGGGGCATTCATGAAATGAAAAATGGATTGGTTTCAAGAATACTAAACTACTTGGTCATCCTGGGACATCACCGCTGAAATCTACATTTTCCGTCGACTTCCAAATAACATATCCATGGATAAGGTGGGTATTGTCTTTAGTACACAGTGTTCAAATCAAAGGGGGGTCCTAGGGGTCATTTGAAAATCTGCAATGTTAAAGGTATCTATGGGACCCCCTGCAAATTACAGATTTGAATACCACTAACATTGGGCCTATGGAGAAGGACCCCATAATTATTTTCTGAATTTCTAACACTGGTACAGTACAAGAGAACAGACATTTCACATTGGAAACAGTGGCAAAGTCACCGACATGCCACGACATGCCAGAAGATGACGATTGACATGCATGTTTATTGCATACGTACTCGTTAAATCGGCTTGTTAATCCACACAACAGATTATTCCATGCTACTAATCGAACTACGTAATTAATCACCTCTATATATCACAACACAGTGGGATTTGGAGCCACAACGATTGCAATCTTGGCAGATAAATTTAACGTAATATACCGTTTTAATCCAACATATTGCACAGAAAACAAATCACAATAGAATTTCACGCTAGGATTTCCCTACTTCCACCACTCAATTAGTACTGAACAGAAATGATTAGGATTACAACAAAATATTCGCAGTATAATATACAAAGTGCCCATTTAATTAGTGAAGTGTAAATGTTAATTAAGACACCATTAGAGTGTAATGTGCTCATAAACTGATACGAGTATAGTTATTAGTGTACTGACAAACCTGTCTTAAAGTTATATCGCACAGACTTGTGTGCTCACAAATGTTTAGATTAGTAATCCATTTATCGGTAGGTTCTGCGATGTAGCAATGTGAAAGTTTTGAGAGTGCTGCAGAATGTTAGTTTTGAAAATACTGTTATTATTATACGTAATGTGATAGTTTTGTATTTGTAGCACTATATATGTGACAGTTTTGAAGGCAGTTACACATTATGTGACAGTTTAGAACACAGTTACACAATAGATGAGTTTTGATAGTGCCAGAGAAAGTTAGTATCTGATCATTCAGCAGTTACAACCACATGCGTTGTCTACACCACATATTTTTGCAACCCAAGAGTTGTTAATTAATTACATTACGTAATCAAGCATCGTTAGTTGTTCCCATACTAAAAATAAATCATGCATGTGTGTCATAGGACATTCACTTCTCAACGATAAATGCATACCTCAATATATTACTTCAATAATTCATCGAGATTTTTTTAATATTGCCATCAGCATCATTTTCCACCCACACAATCACAACATAAAATCAACAAGCATCTATGAAAATAAATCAACAATGTCTACAACCAAAGTTGTTTGAAAACATTAACAGGTAAGTAAGTAATCCAACAAAGCACATGTCATGCTGAACAACCCATTCCAAGGGAGGTAACTGTGGCAGGCAACCACCCAGGGGAGATAACTGGGCAACAACCCAGCATGCGGTCAGTAATCACATCATCATCTCGGTCGCCTGTTGGAGAGAAAACACCAGCACCCGTTAATCACAGGATAAACAAGGAGAGAGAAAGGAAGAAAGGAATGAATGAAGGAACGAAACAAAGAAGGAATCAAGGCTCGTCATGTTCCACAACTACTGGCGACACATTGTATCCTGCATCATGCGAATGATGTTTCGGATGTTTCGGTTTCGGATTTTGTTTCCATAGGCTCAGAAATCACCCACTTTGGTAATGGTAGTATCGTAACCAGAATGGTAGTGTCGTAACCATATTAGTGTGTCACACTGATACTGCAGGTTGAAACTCGTTAAATTCACGTTGAAATCATACTCTGTTATCAATTTGAAAATATTTCATGCAAATTTCAAATATGTCGAATCTTGGGTCTGCAGTGCGGTGTGGAAGATGAGGATCCTGGTAATGAGGATGGGAAGAAATGGAATGAGGTTTGAACCAAGGAAAACCAAGGAAAATAGAATAATGTGGACCAACAGATCGTGCCAATGTCAGTGTACACCAATTGCAACCAATCCAGAAACGATGAACTGGACACAGACGTCATCAATGGTGAATTTGGACAGATTTAAGAAAATAAATGTCACAACTCTTCCTACCAGAGAAAGAAAAGCACGGACTGTGAATTGTGAAAATGGCATAGGGGCGTGATTTGAACAATTTAATGTTTTCTCGTCCTTCTAATGCAAGGGGATTCCATGCAGTTACATGTAGTTAGTATACATACGTGCAGAGTGCAGAGGGAAGATTCTTAGCATAACATATATCAAAGCTGGGAATTTGTACACATGCACAGCACACACTGGAATGTTCAAGTTTATATATATCACGTCTATGGATGTCTACTTGTCAGAGAAACACACTGGCTGACGTAGATATAATCGATATCACAGCTCAATACCATTGGAAGGTGACGCACTCATTTTCCCTGATCTAATATAATATTAAACTTTCAAAAAGACATGGACACTGGGTTAGCAAAAGCTGAGCTCGTTGTGAGTTTTACCACTCCCCACACACACACGGTCGTTGCTAGTGGAATGTAATTAAGTAAATAGTTATCTACTACTACTACCATACATGAGTTATACACAACCATACTCATACCACACAGCGCTTTTGTTGGGACCTTGACCCTGGCCTTGACCTTGACCTTGTGCCTGGCCTTGACCTTGACCCTGACCCTGAGGTGGCCTCTGTTGTGGTGGTTGGTCTTCTGTTTTCACTGGTCTCACAGTCTGTGAAGATTTAACAGTTATTGTCAATTTTGTCTGAGGCTGAATGCGAGCAGTTGGGGTTTGGTGTCTGGCATTGGGCAGTAACCTAGCAACAGCAGACATGCCGCTCTGAGGGTTAACCGGTTGCTGGGGACCGGGAACATTGGCACCGTCCGTGGCTGTCCGTGAGCCCGAGCTGCCAGGTTCGCGGACGAGGCTGACGGTCCCGGGCTCTCGGCTCCTCCTAGGCGGCGGAACAGGGGGAACGACTCCCCTCCTCTGAGGGGGCGGGTTGTCGTTCATTGTATTCTGATTGAACAAATGTGGTGGGACAGACTTGGGCCTCTCGATCGGCTGAGGTCTGGAATAAACATGATGAGAGCCTGAAAGAGGTCCGTTTGACTGATTCGATGACGGTAGGCTCCCTCGACTGGCGCTACCTTCCAGAGTGGTTGGTCGCGAGCCGCTGACGGGCCGGACTCGATCCACTGAGGAATATACAGGGTCGTTGCTGGACACATTGTTCTGGGAATGGTTCTGTAACGTGGGATGCCCCATCACACTGGCCGGGCGGCTTATTACTGGCCTGTGTGTCTTGAACTGAGCCGCAGCTCCCGTGGGTCTGCCGTACGCTCGGAGCCGGTCTCCCTGACCCCGCTCCGAGGACCCAGTGGAGGATATGCTCCCTAGTGAAGCCCTCCCTGGCGTTGCATAGTGGTGGTCCGTGGGCCCCGGGGACTGGAAGCGATTGTTCCTGGGAGCGGCAGGAGACTGACCTCGAATGCCACCTTGAGGCTGAGGTCTCGGCTCCCGACTCGTCTCCCGACTATGGCGCGGAGTCCCGTTGTCTGGATCGTACGCCCAGCCATCGGAGGGGGGACCCTGCCTGTTGCCGTAGTGACCAGGAGGCGACAGCTGCTCGCTGGAGGAACTTGTGCTTCCTATCATCGTCAGTCGGTCCAGTCTCTCGGCTGGCGCGAGCCTGTCTCTGTCCATGGGTGTAGGAGGGAGCTCTCTCCCCTGGTTGCTCCGCGTACCAGGGGGCGGAGGTGGTGACCTAACAGGCTCGGGACTAGTGACACTGGATGTGGGGGGATGATACTGGTGGAACCGGCTGAAGTGGTTGGTCTCGGCACCCTGGGGAGTCCGATAGTCATCGGATCTCGGAGACCCCGCAGGAGTACCGGAATTCGTTACTTTTTGTGGATTCTGCCACTTGGCACTCTCGAAACTCTTCTGCCTGTCGTGAACATACGGCCGCGGTCCGTACAGATCATTGTTGACTTTGGGAGTGGACGTCTTCAGGTCGGGTCTGTTATTGGGAGGAGGAGAGGCTTCCGGGATGTTCCCACTTCCGCCGGATATCCTGGACAATCCGGACATATTGAGGTCGACGTTGGACTGCGCGGATGCGGCGACGTCGGGGATGTGGCTGCTGTACCGGTGACTGGGGTCCAGCTGCTGGGATGACGTGGAGGACGGCTTACGGAGCATTCCGCGACTGTGGTCGGAACTGGCACTTCCTGTACTGCGAGACTCTGCATCATCCAAGCTGTGTCGCTCTGGCTTCTTCTGCAATATTCAAAGAAGAAAATGGTAAAACATTGTCACTGCTACTTGTAATTTAGGTTAGTGAAACAGCTATGTATATGCGGAAACTTGAATACGACATATTACTTAATTAAAACAATACTAATATAGCTTGACCTTGACATCATCCATACTGACCTTGACATCAAATGAATTGACCTTGACATCATACATACTGACCTTGACATCAAATATACTGACCTTGACATCACAGAGATTGACCTTCATGTGACCCAGACTTACCGGTGGAGAATCTTTGTTTGCCTCGGTGAGGAACTGCTCCAGAGTTAGCAGCTCACTTCCTGGGGAACCATGTCGACGAGGTTTGCGGGACAGAGGTCGGAAACCAGCCTCAAGGTCGTCTCCGTTGTCTGGGTTGAAGAGGCGGACTGAATACAGAGCAGAGTTAGCATGATGTGTTTCTAAACAT
This sequence comes from Lepetodrilus fucensis, assembly GCA_032361325.1. Taxonomy (NCBI): domain Eukaryota; kingdom Metazoa; phylum Mollusca; class Gastropoda; order Lepetellida; family Lepetodrilidae; genus Lepetodrilus; species Lepetodrilus fucensis. The sequence continues at coordinate 5,940 of JAUTBV010101848.1, read as the reverse complement.
AGTTCTTCCAGTGGATACTCTAGGAAACTTTTCCACAGTACAGATAAGATTTACCATCTCCTTATTGAAGAGAACACGTTGCCCTGCTTAAACATCCAGAACACGATGCCCTGCTTAAACAACCAGGCTGCGTTCAGGCTGAACTACATTTCACTACACTACTATGCTACAAAGGTAGTAGTTGGATGTATGGGTTAGAAGCAATATCCAAGCAAAATTGGGTTGCACATGTGTGCCATCCTGTCAACTGTGTAAAGCTTTGGGTTTACCTACAAAACACTACAGGGTCCAAGCCCACAGTGAATGTAGCACTACATTAGTACTATGTAGTGTCAGTCTTAGCTTGGCTGAACTGCCACTGTAGCACTATGTTGCACAGCATATGAAATATAGTGCAGCCTGAATACAGCCCATTATGTGATTAATGCACCGGATAGATTTAAACAGAAAATATCAAGAATTTTGATGGTAACTGAATATGCTCTATAATACACATGTGTGACCTACACATAAAGAGTCAACCACATGGTTCCGCGACCCCACACAACAGAAAACAAGTAACGGAAAGCATCACAGATAAGGCAAAGAGAAAGCAACCTATAGCTCCAAACAGTGCACACTACCTGGCAGAGGCTGCGTGGAGTTCCCGGACGACATAGAGTCCTTCTCTCCACTGGCATTGTGAGATGAATCCATCGTGAGGTCCTCGCTTGACTTGGCACCTGCGACCAACAATGTCCAATTAACCCCTGCGTTCCCTTTCACCACAGTACGAGGCACACAAACAACATTTCAACAGACAAGTATTGTTTTTTCATGCAAAATACAACATTTAGACGGTCAACATTTCCATAATCGACAGCGTGGGTCATGGATACTGACAGCAAACACATGTGACAATACTGAAAAGTCAACTTGATTGATTTATTTATTTATGTCAATGCAAAAATATTTCACCCATATGTGAAAAGTCTATTTATTATTATTTATATTTTCAGCTGTGGATTAGAGCCTCTTTCAAGATTATTTCACTTATATCACGTTATATCAGTTTATGGCAGGAGGAAAATCACAATATTTGTAGCGCTTAATGTTGTAGTAAACCTGTAAGCACCAGCTGGTACAGACGAAGGATGATATCAGAGGCCTGTTCAGAAGAGCGAGTTTACGCGAGTTATCGCGTGACGTCACATATGAAGGATGAATGTTTCCAAGGCGATTTCACGCGTGTACTCGCGGGTTCGCGCCCTCCTGAACAGAGGCCTGCATTGCCATGGTACAGAAAGTGCATCAGAAAGGTCAATTAACCCTTTCCATGCTGAAGGCAACAGGAAATGTCATGAAAAGCAGTGCCTGTGTCTAATCCAGCATGGAGAGGGTTAAATAACCTCTTGCTTCAATCTCTTAATTCATAAATAATAAGATGAAAAACATCCACATTACACTGACAAGATGTCTTTGAACACAAGTAAACAACAAAAAACACATGTCTAAATAATGACGTGATTTCAGGGATAAACAAAATAGTTTGGTAATTAAAAAATTATCAAAGTCTAAGAAAAAAAACTAACAAAAGGCATATAAAGATACATTCTCATAAAAAAATGAAATGAAAACTTTGGAGAGCTTTAAAATCGGATCAAATTGGGATGAGATAATAAACTAGATGTTAGTGAAATCACTGAGAGACTAGACAGCTACACACTCAATAGAACACTCAATAGTACAAAGCACAGAAAGACGGACAAAAGAACTGAAGACTCAAAGGATAGGACACTCTTAAAAAATACCCTTTGCTAAATCAAACCATTGATAATAATAAATTGTGATATAAATAAAACAGTAATCATGAAGAAAAGGTTAAACAGATAATACACTCTTTATCTATACCCTTTGCTAAATAAAATCTTTTAATTATAAATTATAAAATAAATAAAACAGTAATCATGAAAATAAATTGATAAGACACTCTATGCCCTTTGTTAAATAAAATCTTTGCTATTTATAAATTATGATATTTGAAACACAGTAATATATCATGGTAAAACATGGTAAAAGATTATACAAAATCAAGTTATACCAGTACAGACAACAAACAAACACCATACACCATGCCTCAGTAAGGCAGCTCATTTTTCAATTTAAACATATTATTTTTAATCTGTCACTGATAGATCAAGTATAAAACTTTCACATGCAACTGTTAACATTATTGGTGTCATCTTTCCAAATTTGATATAAAATATGTTTTAGATGTTTATATATAAATATAAAAAAAATTACAATTAATTTGAAATTTAACAGTAATTATGATGGACACAATCATGAATTATAGAAAAAATATCATTACATTTGTGGTGCATGAAATGGATTCTACAACCCGTTTTCTTTAAACTTCGACATAGACAAAAAAAATATTGGATACATGCTCATTAATCCTTTTGATAAAAGGAGCTTAAAAAATAAATGTAGAAACCACAACACCGACAAAGCTAATATACAATATCACATGTATGTTTACCTCTAAGTATGTTCTTATCCATGGGAGAATGCAAGTAGTTGAGTGCAGTGGTGGATTTGGCGAGACTTTTATTTTGCTTTTCGAGTTTTGACGAGGCAATTAAGGCACTACCCTCGCTAGCACGTCTCGCTCGCTTGTCTGGGTTAGTGGTAAACAAGAACAAAGGTCAAACAATGTGCTTCATTAACAAACTATTATATTTGATAGGTAGAATAGAACTTGTTATATTGATAATTTAATGAGTGAATTATTGTTTTAATTTAAGTATTAAGATAAATAAAGTTATCTTTAAAATTGTGGATAGAAAATGATTACGTTAAAATATTTAAGCTGTCCTCCGCCATGATTTACTGGTCGACATTTAGCAGACATTGACGGCATTGACATTAAATGTCATACCCGATGCCACATTGAAAACCTATGCTTGTGATATCGACAAATTTGGTCATGAAAATGTAATCAATCCAATAGACTATTTCAAATGAGGCTTTTTAAATCTTCTATGCCAACACATATTTCTAAATTGAGAATTAGACGAACGTCACCAAAAACATAATCAATCCATGTGACCAAATAAACTTTGCACTAAATATAATTGAAATCTGGCAACGAGATTACGAAATATTATTTGAGTACGAACTCACGCTCTGCTCGAGAGTTTGTTCATAAATTTGTTCACAAATCCTCATATAAAATCAGAGCTTGACCATGAAATCGTCCTAAAAAAATATCATAATCTCGAAATTTCTCAATAGAAAATTTGCTTTGGTTATACCTACAGATGGATGGATGAATATGAACAGCATTTCTTTTATTAGTGTTTTACCATATCAATAGGCGACGGAGGACAGCAAGATATTGCAGTGTTTGTAATCGGTGCATTTCATGCATGTACAGTTAAGACAATACTTATCAAGGTGCATATTATAATATCCCATACCTATGTATATTTCAGTACTTTCTATATGAATATACATAATAATGATTGAATGTGCTAAACCATGTTAATGGATTAGATAGTGATAGAATAGTGAGATAATAGTGAGATAGTGAGAGGTCATGCGTCATGCAGGTCAAATTAGCTTTCAATTCACATGCCACAGAGGTCTGACAGTTTGTTAGTTAATTTGTTCAACATCCTTATGTTAGTTAATTTGTTCAACATCCTTACAAATAACTCAAAATAACACATATTTTTTACTCGAACAGTTAATTTCTTGAAATGGTTTGGACGCTTGGAAATAATAACATAGGTCGAATTCAGAGATCATCCAGAGGTCACTGGATTAAAATATTTGGTCACCTCTGGATTTCGTAAATTAAACATCAGTAAAATAACATAAATATATTTATAAATATATTTTAGGATAAATATATTTATCCTAAAATAAGATAAGAAATATTGTTATAATGCAGACTGTCCTCTACTTGTAACTACATGCATATTGGACTGTATATATACTGATATCTATGCCAATGCAATTAATACATGCTACATGTTATGCGAGGTATTGGGGGTAAATGTAATTATATATGTGACCAATCACCAAGCTGAGATAGTTTTACACTATTCGTATTGCATTTGCCACTTTCTATTAAAATGTTAAGAAAAAACTTGACAAATTAGGAAATGTTTGGGGTACATGTGCCATTAGATAGACATATAACAACCTTTGACACCTTTGCATGAAGCATTGCAGATTATATTAATTAGTGCAAAGATGAGCTAACATGCTATTAGTTAATTGCACTATGGAGTATATATAACAAAGTAATTCTAACTACATAATTATACATCATCAGGCATAAACTTTCGTAGTCATAAGCAGGATACCGGCTTTCCAGTTAGAGTTATCCTCCTTGGGGAGAGGTATGCTCAGAGTTGCCACATCCACATGCTGTCGTGCTATACCTGCCACTCGGTGGAGCCACTTACCAGACTTGCGACTGTCATTGACGTGTTCGGACGAGTCGGCGTGCGAGCCCATGGAGGAGTTTTCTGGGCTTTCTGTCGACAAGTTTGGACGACTCTTGCTTCGTTGTCTCTGTTCACGATTGTCAACAGTATTATGGTAAATTTCATATATTTTTAAATGCAACTTTCCACATTCTTCACATCGTCACTTAGCAGACTAGGACAAAAATGAGTAAAGCTTAAAAATAATAATAAACAAATTAATAATTCTTTAATTTATATTCTCAATTCATTCGAAAGACAAAGCATAAATTTGTCTTCTTCTTACCCGTGATATAATACCCCTGGCTTTCCTTGCAATCATAGCACCAAATCCTTTATTCCTGTAATGCAAACAGATGATAAATAAATACCTCAGAAATATACACAATGTCATAGCCACAAATGTGCTTATTAATACTTCTCAAGCAGTTGCTAACCAACATTTTCTTTTTGATTGGGGTTCAAGATGCTTTCACTTTTATCATGGCTTGTCAGTTTAGTGCAAGAGTGAGAGAGTGAATATGGAGTTTAATGTCACTGCGGGAATCTTTCACCCATTTGCGACGAGTTTAGGGCAGGAGGAAACCTGCAACATCTGCAGTGCTGAATGGTGCAGTAAATCTTTGAGCATTGGATGGTACTGATGGACTAAAGATGAGAATATTGATGTGGGGCTCCTGGGGCGGGATTCGAACCTGAAACCTTTGGCTCTGTTGTCCAAGGTACCATTGTGCTACCAGCCTATGTAACTGAGTAGTTACAATTTGTTTCCATTTGGCTCCTGCATAGCCAGAAACACTTAAAATTAGGTCGGCATGGCTCCCAAATTAGTCGCAAATTGAGCCCTATTAACAGTTGTTCAGTAATGTAAAGTGTACACTGATGCTGGTACAGATGCTGGGTGACGTACTTCTTCGGGGAGTCCCATCTGTTCTTGTAGTGGTCCATGATCTTCTCCTCCAGCCGCTCCTTCTGACGTCGCAGATCTGCCAGCTTCTCTCTGCAAACAAAACAAACATCCATGATGTCATGTTCTGACTCTTCACATGAAGTTAGTCATACTTGCCTCAATATATGTGATAATATGCTTAGTCCTGATATTTTGTGAAACAACTAACGCCAGCAAGACATCACCTTCCTGCCTTCCTGTGACATTACACCACACACACACACACACAGACTGATAGAGGCCACTCGCAGACTACTGACATAGAGGCCATGCATAACCACCACCACACACACACACAGACTGACAAGTGGCCACTCGCAGACTACTGACATAGAGGCCACACATAACCACCACACACACAGACTGATAGAGGTCACTCGCAGACTACTGACATAGAGGCCACACATAACCACCACACACACAGACTGATAGAGGCCACTCGCAGACTACTGACATAGAGGCCACACATAACCACCACACACACAGACTGATAGAGGCCACTCGCAGACTACT
>JAUTBV010101826.1:0-15763 GCA_032361325.1 Lepetodrilus fucensis | reverse complement strand
AGAAACTGATACGTCCTACTAGGTGGATATCGTTTCGATACGTCACACTTTGAAACATCACGCTGGGGTAATAAATACATTTACAATGTACATCCGTGCTCTCATGACATGTAAGAATACGTGTACTAGTATATCACTAAACACTTATCTGTACCTATAACACATGAAGTCCATCAGTATAATGATGTTACTGGATTACACCACTAGGTCCATTTAATTAAGGCAGTACTTATCTTAAGATAAGATTCCCAATTCAAGCACAGTACGTACCACGAGTACATTGCGATGTACCACGAGTACGCTACGAACTATGACGAGCTTACACACGATATTGATATCGTGATGCATCGTAGCTCGCATCGTAGCATTAGCAAAGCATGAAGTTCTTATAATTACCTCTAAGTTCAGGGACTGGTGAAGAAAGTTGATCTGAAACTATATATGGATAAATGCATTTTTGTACATTTTCAAACAAAATCACCATACTAAAAGATATGGTACATCATGTCATAGATCATATCCCCAAGGGATTTTTATTTATTACATAAATGTAGTGCGTTTTGTCAGTGGAAATTGCGAGCCAAAGTTATCGTAATACATACCACGTGACAGCATTTTGAGCGCATCTAAAACTATAACGTGCGCCTTTGCGTCATACGCAAGGGGTAACTACCAGAAGACTGTAACCAGTAAAAAGGCACTTTAACAAATTCCTGTCGCCTCAACTTCACTTAATAATTGTGTTGTTTATGTTGATATATCTTACGTAAGAAGTGCGTTGCTGACATTACATTCATCTCACTAAAATCTAATTTTCTGTGAAGTTAAAGACTTTCCATACAAATAATGTTACTTTCCAAACAAGGTGATGATGAGTGTTTAAAACTGCTATTAACAAAATCTACATAATTCTTTTTTTTTAGATTTTAGATATACAAATGCTTTTACAGTCGCCTTCCAGCTTAGCTGATTTCGGCAGACTGGTCCATCCTGGATTTCCACCAGTCGTTTTTAGAGTGCTAGCTCACTCTGGAATATTAATGTCGCAGTTAACAAGAATATCCCACTCAGACACAATATAGGTGACTCTGAGGGACCACCCGTTGATGTAAACTTCCCTTTATACTGAGCGCCAAGCAGGGTGACATCAACTACCATTTCTGTCAACGTCTTTAGGTATGAAACTGCCGTAGGCAAACTGGGTTTGACATACCGACCTTCCGCAGGCGCTCGAAGGTTTGCACCACGGAGTCGGTGTGGACTTATACTGACAATTGTTTGGCTGATATAATATTTCCTTTTAGAATTAAGTAGGTAAACTATATAGCTGCACATTTTTATACAATGTTTTAAGAAGATGCTTTCGTGATCGAGCAATGTTCTGTTTAAACGGCTGCTTTTCCAGTGATCGAGTTTGTTACAAACATTAACCAACGTCCAATTAACCAATTAACTCTCCATCGTCTGTCCGCGTTAATGGAGGAATATCGGAGACAAAACCTAACAGGAAAACACTATGCGTCTAATGAAACAGCTTCACTGTATGGGTGGGTTATAACGTAACAGATGTGAGATGATATTAGTGGTATAGTGGTATATTAGTGGATGGATGTAGGCCTATAAATATATACGAACACACAATTATCTGTATCCATAAACATGATATCATTTGACGGGCAGATATTCGCCCTAGCCTACTAATAAGACAGACGTATGGCCTACGTCGTGCAGTAGGACAGTGACTGACAGGAACTTCATGGAGCGAGTCAGTGAGTGAATATGTTTAACGTCGCTGCGGGAATCTTTCACCCATTTGCGACGATCATGGGGTGAGATCCTGGTATTAAAGTATATCATGTTAACCATAGAACACCACCGTCTTGATCGAGATGTAGCCTACTCTCAACAATCAATATTGCCATGTGATGCAGACTTGTGGATGCTCTGAATATATCTTCTCATTTTTCTTTCTTTTACAAGTTGATCTGGAGTTTGTATTTGTTTTCAAGATTGGTTCCCTTATTATATTCACGGCTATGTCCAATACAGTAGCACTCAGTCATTAGTACATAGGACAGTGTTAATAAATGTGTCATTTACGTATATTGTATTCTAGGTTAATAAACACGATGGCGGTATGTGTAGTAGGCCTACTATAGTAGACATCTTTAGTCATTGACTGCGGTCGAGTTATTCGAGAAACACAACAGGACACAATTAACACTTGAACAGATAGCTGCATACTACGGCGGAAATGACTGTCAGAAAACCACGTGGTGAGGAGAATCTTGTCAGGCGTAATATCTGAAGGAAGCCTTATCATCTGCCTTATAGTAGTATTACTGGGGTGATCAGGTATCAAGTATAGCTCAGTCTTCTATGGCCAGTATCATGCTACCGGTGATTATAATTATAATTCATAATGCGTTATGCAATCCACATATTAAACTATATGTCCCCCAGGCAAAGGTATAATTCCAAGCTACTTCAAGCTAAGTTAGATCACGTGGCCAAGACAGGATGTTTAATTTAACCCATGGATATTCATAAACTATTATACATGGAAGCGATAGTGCATGTTGATGGGATGCCCAAAATACAATACCGAGTCCTTGCAGAAGAAATAGATCATACTAGTATTCAAGCTTTATACCATGTTTATCTCATCGAGTGGCCGTTGCCCAGTTAGTCATTTTCACATGTGTAAAATAACACCTGTTATTTCCACTGACAAAACGTGGTATTTCACTGAATGTATGTAATAAATACTCGCCTCTATATATACAATTGTCTACACCCACTTAGGCTGCCATATTTGGACTCGTACTAATTAATCTGGTTCTGCTCCATTTGGGGTTGAAATTCACTAAGTATAATCTTCTATGGCATCCTACTATAATACGAAAAGTTGGTATTTAAATGGTTTCTCATCCTATCGCTACACATGGACGTTGACCACTAGAATAGGATAGAGAAGACATCACGAGAATAGAGAAGACATCGCGAGGATAGTAGAGAAGACATCGCGAGGATAGAGAAGGCATCGCGAGGATAGAGAAGACATCGCGAGGATACAGAAGACATCACGAAGATACAGAAGACATCACGAGGATACAGAAGACATCGCGAGGATACAGAAGACATCGCGAGGATACAGAAGACATCACTGGGATACAGAAGACATCACGAGGATACGGGACCAAGAAAAACAAGGTCGCATCCCAATTAGTCGTCAAATGTGGCACTATGTGAATAACTGTCAAATACTTCCACCTACACAGACTACTAAGTGTCTACACCGTCATTGTAAGTGTCTTCACCTTCATTGTAAGTGTTTTCCATTACTAAATTAGGAGTTGTCATTTCACGTAGGAGTGTTTCACTATAAAAAAAATAAAAACAAAACACCGTTGTTTCTTATAGTCTATTTTTATTTATTTTGATGAAAACACTTCATACTGCATTCTCCATTCTTTCGTTCCTCATTTCATAACCATGTTTCATTGCAAAATTCTTCCAGTGTCATTAAGTTCATAACATTAATTAGATCATGTGCATTCTACTCAAATAGAATAAATACAAAATGATCACCTATCGTAACCATAATGATAATAAGTTCATGTCCAGCAATAGAAGCAGTTGTACAATCATCATGCTGAGAAAAGCCTGGTTGTGTCACAGATGTACATTTTTGTATCGCAGATGTACGTGGTTTTGTCACAAATGTACCTGGTTGTGTCAAAGATGTACCTGATGGACACTAATAATGGTTAGATGTCCCAGTATTTACATTCATGCAAGCAATAAATTATGAAAATATGTTATTAAATAGTAATAAATGCTTCTTTTTGTCAGAATTACTAAATGATTTTTTGGGGTTTTTTTTGTTAGTGAGTTGCCAGGTTTTGTATTTCTGTTGGATGATTGAAGTATGTGGGGGAAGAGAAGCAGCAATCCTGTGAAGATATGTGACACACTGACACACTGTGACACACACCTGACACTACACTACATTACACTACAGACAGAACATCCTCATACTGAGCAGATTCAGCACCATAGAACTGGAATATAGTCTGATGTGCTACTATTACTGTGATATCCTGACATATTTTTGGCAGAGAAAATAAATGGAAAATGATTGAATTCAGCAGTTATTTGCTGAAGTATATCAGTGACATTATGGAATGCTGTCTAGTATATTTGGTGTTGATTAGTATGCATATTATCATTGTCAATGTCGGTAAAATGTCAGATGATTTCAAATGATCATAATCAATCAACAGGATGATATTAATTATCAACACAGATTATTGCACAGGGTGGAATGATCAACTTGTACAGCAGACAGAGACGAGGAAGAACTGGAAGCAGAGTAGAGCTTTGGTACGCAATGGAATGAAACAACAGTTTGAATATCATTACTACCTCATCAATTAACACATCATTAAAAAGAAAAAGACTTTTTACATTACATTGATGGAATTAAGGTGATACATCCCAAGGTCTGTGGGTTATTGCTGCAAGCTTTTCCCTTGCACTTTCTGCAGATCATGTCAGTCCCTTGGTACAGACAACGATGTTAGATCATGAAGATGAGGACAGAAATGGAATGGACCCAATGGAATGGCGACATTGAAGCATGGTGACGTCAGTGGATGGAATGGGTTTACTATTCTGAACATGAACATGATGTCAGTCAGAACATGGTCAATCTTTACAAGTAACATGATGTATCTGACACAATATTGCTGAGAATACGTGTCGTTCTAATAGTGAATTCATGTAATAGTAATAACATTGCATATCTACAATTACAAGTAACATGTGAAGTGGCTATCATAGTAATGATCACCAACATCCAATAAATGGTCTTTTTTATTTTGATCTACACCAACAGTTGTCTCCTCTTTGCTTTTAAGACATACAATCACAGGTTGACTGTAAAGTAGAATGTATTATTGCTATTATACTGCCAAATAAAATCAATTGATGCATTTTCATTAAATACACGATACTAGTAATTCAACTGAATATTCACTGGGTCAACTATTTGTGATTGTATGTCATTAACATACAAAAAATATATAAAAATGTATTGAAAAATATTGTATTTATCTACAAATGATATTCAACAAGCAATCTTTCTTTCAACATTTATCTTGTATGCATGATCTGTGTGTAAAACATGATTTCATTTCTTATTGAAGATTCTGGCAAGCTCTTTCACCTAAGAAGTGAGATATGTACAAATGAGAATATGTATAAACATCGCTTGTCTTGATCTCCATCCTAAAAATAAGTTGATGTTACAAGGTCAGCACTTGATGAAATATGATATAGTACAGTGAATCAGTGATGCAAGCACATGTTATGTTACAGTGAATGAAGAATGAAGTAATATGATATGCTACATCAACTCTACTTGTTCATGGTTTATGGTAGGTAGCATTATCAGGATTGTGAAACAATGTATATTTAGACAGTTGTGGTGAATTTCCTCCAAGTGACCCTGCAAGAATACTTATTATAATAATAATAAAAATAATAATAATATTTTAAACAGAACATAAATATATATATATAGTGTCTATTTCCATAATGCATGCTCAACATGCATAAATCATATATTATCATTATAACCAAGGTCAATGGATTAGTGTGAACTTATTTGACTTTCTTTACTTCATGGGGAGTATACTGAACTTAAATTGTCATTTTCAGCAGTAGGTTATGGCAGCTAGCCAGTTACATTAACAGCTCAGCCTACCAGGTACCCATTCTCTGCTGGGTGAACAGGGGCATTTTGAACCGCAAGATTAACTCGCCTTCCTAGTGCATGACCATCATGTATAATTGCAAACATCAATAAACTTAATAAGCAGTTACTGCCCTTTGCCACATGCATAGACAATAATTATATGATTGATCACAAGAGCACAATTATACAGGTAGGATATTAGAGGTGATTGAATAATTATAATCTTTCATTGCCATAATAAATATGGATCTAGAAGAACTAGCATAACATTATTTGACTAAGTTATCGTTACATGAAAGCACTCCCATTTATATTCATACTTAAAAAATCTTATTTAAAAATTCCTGTAAACAGATTAAATACTATGAATAAGAATTCCAATAGTAACATTTCTATGGAATAAAAAGGAAATGACAATTTTTCAATATTGAAAACTTCACACAATTATTAATACAAGAAATCAACATGTGTGTAGTAGCTTCCAGTCTTGAGCAAAACCATCACATATGATTGCACACATCCTACGTTGCAAGGGAGATAACTGCAGAATGGTTAAATACTACATGTACTACATAGTCATATCATCTGGTAAATCTATCACATTAGAATAACATTTTAAGTGTACGTTCTGATGGCTCATGTCACATCACAGGATCAAATCAAAGACCAGGTCACGACGGTGTCCTAACTAGTTAGGAACGCCTAACCAGAGTTATCACCTCCTAAAGTGTTTCATGACCATGTCACAAGTCATATCCCTTCTTAAATCGGCATTTTACTTATGAGGTGATAAGCTGGTCATAATTTTAGGAGCTCCTAACTTTAGGAGGCTGTCGTGAAACAGGGGCCAGGTAGATATGTGTCGCTGACTTGGCAGCTGTATTTACTTGCTATCTTTCTATTATCATACAATATGATTAACTTCAATAGATCTTAATGTTGTACATTTTAGCTCAACAACAGTCATGTCTTCACTGTATCAACATATTTTATATATATTTTTCTCTCATTGTCAATAAAACCCTAAATATTGTTTTTAATTACTTTTCAAATTTTAAGTTGTAATACGGTATGTTTTCTTCCAACTTTCATTATAAGCAATAAGAAGTAATACTTCATGTCCAGTTATCTCCCTTGAGACACTGCGCCCGGTGATCTATAGAATGCATACATGACACAAAATCTGTGCAAAAACCTGGTTTATCACAGGATAATTGTCCAACAGTCGTGACAGGCGAGTCCTGGACGAGATCAAGAGGCTATTCCTCCGACTACACATAGGAGATGAGCGACATGGGGCACTGATGATAATCAGTAAATCTAGTAACTACATTCTATGTGCAATAATAATATGAACATAATAATACCATCACAACCTTGTTACACTTCACATGGTGATCAGAGACAATGATTATGTGAAACATATTTGATGACTGAAACATATGATAATGATTAGATGGACTTTGATTGGCATGCACACATGGAGGCACCAATGGTTATGATCACTTGCTGTGTTCACCAGTATATATACACATATTCATATTTCCCTCAGGAGGCATCACAAATACCGGAGCTTCTATCATTCACTCTTCTCTTTCTTATCTCCTCTTGTGACTTCCATAGATGCAAGAGTTATCTCCACTTCACTAGAACTCTTCCCAAGTCTTCTGACTTCCACGGAGCTCCATGATACTGACTGAGTCTTTCCAGAACATTTGTTGTGGCATCATTGGTTGTCATGACAGTAGTACGTGAACACTCCAAGCAATCAAGTATTTCCAGAAAATTTGAAATTAACTTTCTGTTGAACTTCCTGTTGAATTTCCTGTTGAATGTTCAGTAATCCTAGTTGAATGTTCAGTAATCCTAGTTGAATGTTCAGTAATCCTAGTCCACTGACATTAAGGCTGTCTCCAAAGGAAAATGTTTCATTGAGCAACTTTGGCTTTCTCTCTCCGTCATGAAGCTTGCAGCACTACAGTGAGCATTCGTTGACCTTCTACCTCTATCTGAGGTCTTATTGGGACTGGCTCGTTAACTTAGGCATAACACACTATGTACACATGATGAGGTCATACAACACACTATGTACATGTGACGAGGTCATACAACACACTATGTACACATGACGAGGTCATATGACACACTATGTACATGTGACTAGGTCATACGACACACTATGTACACATGACGAGGTCATACAACACACTATGTACATGTGACGAGGTCATACAACACACTATGTACACGTGACGAGGTCATACGAATGACGAGAACCCTGTGAGAGGAGTCCGAGCTCTGGCCTGGTTGTTGACCACCTGACCGCCGTGGAGACTCATGGCGTAATGGCTGCTCTCAGCCTCGCTGTCCGTGTACGCATACGCGTTGTGAGCACTGGGGAACTTCCACGACTGCCGGATGTCGTTGTTGGCGTAGTGACCTCCGAACGGCGGTGGGGGTGGCGATGATGGACTCTTCTCACTGTCCTCAAACTCACTTTCATCGTCAGATGGCTAGCAAATAGAAATGTGGAATACAGAGATTAACATGTGAATAATTACTCTTACACAAAATATACCATAAACACAATAGGAAAATACTTGTGAAATTTCAGTCATATCCTTCAGATATCTAAAATGGATCCATTAAATTCTTATATGTACTATTGACATTCAACATATTTATTTTGAAGAGTAGGTAAATGTGATATATTTTTATGTTTAAAAGATATCTATCTGTGGTGTTAATGCTGTCAATGAAAGTTGAAGGAAATAATGTTTAATCAGACAACTTAATAGAGTTTACCTCATCCGAGTCCAAATCTGACGGCTTGTCTGTAATGCTGCTGCTGACATCATCAGGGATGGGTCCCTTAGCAACCATTTCATCATCGGAGTACGTGACACTGGCGGGGCTAGGGCGGGGCGGAGACCTGGAGGTAGAGAGTACGTCAGCACTGTGTACAGCAACATGTGACTAGGTCATATGACATGTGTTGTGACTAGATCATGTGACGTGTGCTGTGACTAGATCATGTGACGTGTGCTGTGACTAGATCATGTGACGTGTGCTGTGACTAGATCATGTGTAGGTAGGTGACTATCCTGTCTGCTCCATGCCATGAGATTACAAAACTTCGAAGTATGATTTCATTCTCAAGCTCAAATATTATATATGAGGATTTGTGAACAAAACTTTGATGAGCATAAAATCATACTCAAAAACGTTCTGTAATCTCTAGGCCAGATTGAATCAACTGGATTACAGACATAGATGTTCACAACTCAATTAAAGACGTCACATCAAGTACAGTGAGTGAGTGAATTATTGCTTTACGCCACAGCGGGAATCTTTCACCCATACACAACGTCATATGAAGTATAGACTAACCTTGCATAGATGTTCTTGGCATGTCCGTTCCTGAGATGGAGACTGCGTCTGTTCTGCGACATCTCCATGGAAGGAAATCCTCCGTCCTCCAGTTCCGGGGGCTCAGACATGACCGTCGTGGACGTGGTCGACCTCTTCATCTCCTCTGTGGACGACACACAAATGTCAGCACAACCATAAACCAACTCCACTCTCCTGGGACACTAAACCAGTACCTTACCGTATTGACAGTGACCATTTTACTTCTGCGAGACCTGAATTCATAAAATCAATTTCTCTAGTGATATATTAATATTGATATAATTATTTTTATTTTTTTCAATTTTAATTGGGGATTAGAGCCGCTTTCAATATTCTTTCACTTATATTATAGCTTGTTAGTTTAGGGTAGGAGGAAACCTACAACATCCATAGCACTGAATGTTGCATTAAACCTGCAAGCACCGGCTGGTACTGACAGACTAGTAACAAATTGATTAAAAGATCCAACATGTTATGTCCAGTTACATCTTGACAATGATTTTGAAGCCAGGGAACATCAGTGGTGATGCTGAGTGACTGGTAACTGAGTTAGGCTGTGATGCTGCTGAGTGACTGGTAACTGAGTTAGGCTGTGGTGATGCTGAGTAACTGGTAACTGAGTTAGGCTGTGATGATGCTGAGTAACTGGTAACTGAGTTAGGCTGTGATGATGCTGAGTGACTGGTAACTGAGTTAGGCTGTGATGATGCTGAGTGACTGGTAACTGAGTTAGGCTGTGATGATGCCGAGTGACTGGTAACTGAGTTAGGCTGTGATGATGCCGAGTGACTGGTAACTGAGTTAGGCTGTGTACGTACTGTTGTTCTTGCTGCGACGTCCGATGAGACAGAGGATGGAGGTGATGAAGAGAATGACGATGACACCAGTGAGTGCCACAATGACAAGGAACCACCACTCAGAGTGGAACGGCTTTCCAACCACTGCCACCGCTGCAACACAGACATCAACAATGACATCACTTTAGGTGTAACATGACCTGTGATTACCATACTCAAGCTTCAATGTAAATGGTCATACAATATGATTCTGCAGTTCATATTAAGAACATAATATTGAAACTGTTAACTAATTTAGTTTCATAAATATTGATTATCTGGTTGATAATTACAGAAAGATTAACATTAGGTCATAAGATAACCTCTGGTACGCAGGTAGTAAACTGACAACATTAACTAAACTAAAACATCTTGTAATTAAACAGATGTACATGTATATATCCAGTCCTGGGTAATTATGAACACACATCGCTATACAGATATCTACAGTAGACATACATGATACAGGGATTATTTCTAATTAAACAAAAGAAAGGTTAGACTATATGTTCACTATACATGTATATGCATATATGGTAAGAAATCACATGATCTGTTTCTCTGCTAATATCAGTGAGTGATTGAATATGGAGTTTAACATCTCTGCAGGAATCTGCTAATATCAGACCTCTATAAATCCAGCCATCAAAATATTGCATGGATCTACGTGATCAGAAATCACAGATTAGTTAGGTAAAACATTGCTTTGTTCATGATGTCATAAGGAGAATAGAGAATACACTCTATTGATTTTTCTGTGGTGATGGTCATCTTTTTGTTTGCAATATTCTGATGACAAAATGAACAAAATTAAATATATATATGAAAATTAAAATGAAAATGCTGGAATGAAAATATGGAAGTGAGCTAAGCACTTATTCTAAAAACTATTTTCATTTAACAAGTATTCTGAATGCTTTTTCATGTACTAGTATTCTGTATAAAAAGTATGAACAACTGGATTATTGTTTCTTCAGAGATCAAGAAGTTAAGTTAAGAGATAAAGGGAGTATGAAGAGTGAAGAAATGTTCTGTTGACAACTACGACTAGCGTACGTCACAGGTACAACTTACACGTGGCGGCTACAAGGGAATCACAGGACACACATTAACAATGTCGACATTAATACCATGGACATTAACACTATATGGACAATAACACTATTGGCATTAACCACTATTGACATTAACCACTATTACTATGAACAATAGCATGAGCAATACTACTATTGTGGGCATTTCACACATTGGACATTAACACTATTGACTAGTAATGAAAATATGTTTTTAAATAAAGTCATTACAATGTATTTCATTTATGGCATGAACGGCTAATTGAAAGTACCTTTTTAATATAATTGTGAATATGCCATAACACAGACAATACTACTATGTATACACCACAACACTGCTATATGTACACCACAACACTGCTATATGTACACCACAACACTGCTATGTGTACACCACAACACTGCTATGCATACACCACAACACTGCTATGTGTACACCACAACACTGCTATGCATACACCACAACACTGCTATGCATACACCACAACACTGCTATGTGTACACCACAACATTGCTATGCGTACACCACAACACATTGATGAGTAGACCAAGGCCGGTGGACACATGAACACATCTGGTACATAGCTCACCTGGGCCAGGTGTCTCACGGAGTTGAGACGGCTCACTAGGAGGACTGATGCCGTGAGAGTTGATGGCGATCACCCGGAACCTGTACTTGGTGTTTGGCGTCAGATTCTGGAAGCTGACCAGCGCTTTCGGCTCTCTAGAGTTCTTCTGCATAATCGTCTTGTATTTGTCTCCATCTGAAGCGTAGAATGTCATGTCCCCCAATTACCTCATTAACCAGTTTGGCCAAGAAATGGAAAAGTGGCTGCACTGTCTAAAGCCAACAAACGCTTAGAATATGAATTGCTATACGACCCCTGCAAATCCAGTATCAACAATAAAAATTATGTCCATGGTTGTGCGTATACCAGATTTCACAGCGACTTTGGAGGGTTACATGTTACATGGACTTCTACAGCATGTGGTGGAGATGGTGGAGATATGTAACTATCTGTCACAGTAGCACTGACACTCTAGACCTGCCCTACTCAACAACTTATAAAGCTTCAGCTGATGTTAGTACAGCTAATAGTTACCGTCTGGCTTAGCTTGTATCATGTATCCGTATATCGGTGAATGTCCCTCATCTCCATTGATCCAGGACAGGACGACTGATTTGTCTTTCTGTTCCAGACTGGGTTGACTGGGCGGCCCAGGGGAGCCTGTGGAATCACCATGCATATCTTACATGTGTTCACATACACATGTTCTCATACATATGTTCACATACATATGTTCACATATACATGTTTACATACACAATGTTCTCAAACATTTTTACATATACAAACATATATTCATATTTTCACATATATGTGTTCATATACACAAATGTTCACATATAAGTGTTCACATACAAATGTTCACATTTACATTTTCACATATACGTGTTCGTATACACATGTCCCTATACATCTGTTCTGACAATACCACTATAGATGAACTCACCAGGCTGAGGCCCAGTCTGGACAGAGCTGGTGGTGGAGGTGCCGCTGCCCTTGTAGTTGCGCGCCGACACCTGGAATGTGTAGTTGGAGTTCTCGTCCAGACTGTCGATGGTGATGTGGTACTGACTGCCGTCCAGCGTCAACTTCACCAGCTTTGTCTCCACTGCAATCAGCAACAGTGTCATTGACAGCAGTTAGACATCTTTGTAATAACTTTCAATGGTTAGACAACTTTGTAATAGTTAGACATATTTGTAATAGTTAGACATATTTGTAATAGTTAGACATATTTGTAATAGTTAAACATCTTTGTAATAACTTTCAATGGTTAGAGAACTTTGTAATAGTTAGACATATTTGTAATAGTTAGACATCTTTGTAATAACTTTCAATGGTTAGACAACTTTGTAATAGTTTTCAGTGGTTAGACATATGGTTAAAGTGATACTACAAATTAATGGAGATGTTTGCAATTAATAGATATGGCTACACATCTTTGCAATAGATATTTTAGAAATTCTTCGTACCTCCATCGACTTTCTTCAGGAAGTAGGTCAGCTCGTACTTGATGATCTTCCCGTTGGGTCGATCCGGCGACGTCCACTTGACGGTCAGCTTGGTCAGTGTTATGTTGGAGAAGGTTAGCGAGCCCGGCCGTCCTGGGACTGAACAGAGAGACAGCAGTCTAGTACAACCAAACCAAACAGAGACACACATACACACACACACAGATAGACAGATAGACAGACACATACACACACAGACAGACAGATAGACAGACACATACACACACAGAGACACACACACACAGACAGACAGATAGACAGACACATACACACACAGACAAACAGATAGACAGACACATACACACACACAGAGACACACACACACACAGACAGACAGATAGATAGACAGACACATACACACACAGACAGACAGATAGACAGACACATACACACACAGAGACACACACACACACACACAGATAGACAAACACACACACACACACACACACACAGCAGACCTACCCGTTTTCGTTCACGAGTTCACAAAGATCAACCATAAATTGAATTATTAAACTTTTTGTATTTTACAATAAAAATGAAAAGATCGGGCATAGCTTCTGCGTACCCGCTTGGGAGCTTTAAAAACACCCCCTTTCCCCCGAGGCTACTTTAACAACTGTCAAAAGTGTGCAATGCCTCGCCCCATTCCCAAAAACTACTATAAACTTACCTTTTACTTACCTGTCGCTGAAAACATTTGATTAACATTCACGCCATGCGAAATAGGTACAAGCGTAATCAGTGACCAGATATCGTATAAAATACGACCAAAACGTACAAATAGGCAGATCTGTACTACCACTACTACCACCACTACCACCACTACTACCACTACTACCACTACTACCACTACTACCACTATTACCACTATTACCACCATTACTACCACCACTACTACCAGTACTACTAACACCACTACTACTACTACCACTACTACTACTACTACTACTACTAATGATGACAATAACAAGTCTACATATAAATAGTTACATATTACTTGTTATTAATTTGTTCGGAAAGTAATGTAGGCCTACATGTGGCAGAGGGCCATCATAGCGTTATCTCACTACACACTTCCAATTTGTTACATGCGGTCACAAGGTACCACATCCTCTAACACAGGCCTAGCGTCTCCTTACGCAACACGTATAAGCAGTTAATGAGGATGGCTGAGCGGTACGGAACCAGTGCTTACCTATTCCTTGTCAACGGCGTTTCGTAACATTTGCTTTCGATTTTGAATGAATTTTGACGTTTTTTTAAAAGTTGATGTAGTAATTTGTTACTATAGCGCTTACCCAAATGAGTACACGATACATGGCTGGCGTAGTCTGTAGCCCACGTCCATACACACGTCCCAGCCACCGTCACCCCAGTTACCCACGCGGGACCGGTTCTTACAGTGGACTTGAATACTGTTGACATACCTGGGGAGGAAGTGTAAAGCACATGGTTAATGCTAGTCAAGAAGTGATCATGAGAGAGAGAGAGAGAGAGAGAGAGAGAGAGAGAGAGAGAGAGAGAGAGAAGAGAGAGGCAGAGAGAGAGAGAGAGAGAGAGAGAGAGAGAGAGAGAGAGAGAAACACACACACACAGAAGCAATGAACTAATAATGATCTGGATAGTGAACTGACAGCTTCATGAACAACTTTCGCCATTCCTTTCTATACTACTTAGTATACTTACCCGTGGTATATTTCTGATATCTCGTTAAGGTCCATTTCGTCAAGATCTTCTTTCGAAGCCATTAGAGGCCATCTAGTTTTCTGAAAAATAATAACAATAATGATGATAAATGATGATAATAACAATAATAATGATGATAATAATATAATACTAACTTTAGATTTGTAATTAAAGTGCAAATATCCAAAGTAAAAATCCTTCTCAGAGCTGCTGGCGAGGTCCGATATCACCAATATATTTGACTAATGCTGTCAGTGTTGGTGGTGCCACTATTACAGACGGTTTATTTTCCTTTGGTGGCGAATCCTGGAACTCCAAAGATGATGCCAATAAGTAGTAGCCTACTTTGTACTAATTACAGCTGACAAGTTTATGATTTATTAATAAGTGTGTAATTATGACTGGCATAAATGTGGGAATGTAACATGACATTTTAATGAGTACTGGTAATTTGGGTCGATAGGACTACTAGTACACAATTAACATTAAGAACAATCCACACAGTTATCACACCATATACTTTTTCCATGTTTCAAGATTCATGTTTTCCACTAGCTTAGTTATTCGACCAAGCAATGCTACTAGCAGTTCATCGTCTGATTCACAAAAGACAACCATACATAACATTATAATATATTATTCATCCATTTTCAATAATCCAGCCACATATTGCTTACGAGACACTTTTTAAAAACCAGTGTAGACATATTATATAATTATTAGTAGTAAAACAATGTACACATTATGTACTAATTATCCACAAATATTATATAATAAATGCATTATTATTAAATAAGTGTTGCTAACATATTAAAGGCTTAATATCACGGAAGATTCACATATATAATGGACAAACGAATTTCGATCTGAGACTAATTACGCTTGATTTATCCACCCAAAAGTTGTTATTTACTGA
>JAUTBV010101815.1:0-15764 GCA_032361325.1 Lepetodrilus fucensis | reverse complement strand
TAAACTCCAGCAATTTCACTGCCAGCCATGAGGACTGGTAAGTCTGAGAAGTTACCCGTCCTCATATATGTTGGCCAATGATCGATGATATACATCTTGAAAAGCGAACAAAAATTAACACGACATGCGGGCGTGCAAGGAAAATAACCCGTCGCGGGCGTGCGGACGGGCTCTATTTCGAACACTGTTTAGAGGCTATTAATTATTCCAAAGCTGAACGTTATTTACTATATTCTGATTCATTGTCCTGTCTTCAGGCAATTAAATCCTACTGTGATAACCCTTTTATAACCGAAATTTACAACTTCACGATCAACTGGCAACATCACAATATGAAGTAGTTTTTTGTTAGTTGCCAGGCCATGTCGGCATCAAGGGCAACACTTTAGCAGATGCAGCAACAAAGTCTGCACATGCTTCTTCCATAACAACAATGCAAATCCCATATAGTGATACAAAGAAAAACATTAATCTATATATAAAATCATTACGCCAATCCAAATGGGATATGGAAGTCCATAACAAATTGCACACATTTCAATCCATAATTGGTGTTACGCCCTTATCAGGAGTATATTGTCGTCAGACGCCGCCGCATTGGTCATACGTTTAATACTCATTCATACATTTTAAAAGGCGAGGATAGATATCGGTGCGTTGTGTGTGACGAAGACCTCACGGTCACGGTCACGGTCGACTGTGTGGACTTTGCAACTCAGCGTGCTGGGTTTTACTCCTCGTCAAACCTCAAACATCTTTTCACCCAGGTTCCTGGGCATCTCATATTATAATTTTTATAAGAAATTGGTTTATATCACAAATGTTAATATATCATCATTTCAAATATTGTATCCATACTATTTATTCAAATTCATCGTTTTGTGTTTTCAAGCATCCTTTTTAACTATTCATATAACATTTTACACATTACGTGCAATATATTGGCTAGTTTATCAACAGCATTATTCACTTTTAAACTTCTTCGTTTTAACACACATAGTAAAATAATTAATTACTTTATCGTCGCAAATGGGTGAAAGATTCCCGCAGCGACGTTAAACTCCATATTCACTCACTCACTGACAATCGCTACTTACGATCCGTTCGTAAATGCCGAGCAGGGTCATTGTCGGACACCTCCGTATCCGGTGTCCTGGGTGTGTTCTGGGCAAGGTATCCTTTCACAAAGCTCTCTTATATGCGAAGAGACAATTGCGCTCTCTTTGCAACCTTAGTATTAGCTATCGGCAAAGAGAGCGTTGTGGTATATCTTAGTGGATAAGAGAGCTTCGTGAAAGGATGCCAAGGACCCCTTGTGTTCAGACATAGTGACATTACTAAAAACAACAACGCCAAATAAGATAACATGTGCTGTATTGTAACATATAATACTCCGGATATAATGAGGCATGGTCGATTTCTATTATTGTAGGTAGAGTCCGTCTAAAGTAATATCCAAGAAATACTATCATGTTCTACCATGGTCTACGATGAACATTCTATTTAAGTAGTCTCGTGGTGTGAAATATGACATTATACATAGGGTATATCTAAAATGTGAAAATGTTTTATACATTATACAAATGGCAAAACAGATTGTTATTAATTGTGACTCACTATATATAATGTGTAACATGTGATCGTGGACATATACTATCATTGGCTTCCATATTTATTTATTTTATTTTATTCAAACAATATCTATTGGAAACACTTTCGGGATCCACGAACAGCCAACGTAAAACCTAATACGGGGTTAGAGGAAATTACATCCGGAATAGTCTGGAAATCGTGTACATGCGTGTTTTATAGATAACGGCTGTGAGCATGGGTGGCATACACTTCCGGTCTTAACCTGAAGCAGTCGACATTATTACACGAACTGTCAATGGTCATTTTCGAAGCAGGCTATCACAGTCAGCAGTTTACAAACTAGGGTGCCATGGCTTTCTGATGACCATATAATATAGTCACCAACGAGACTTCTTCTTAGAACTGGCATGGTGCATGGATACATGGATGGATGGATGGAATATGATAGTGAGAACAGTATCTTATAGTCGTACAGACACATGGTTGGCGTTCAAGGAAACCGGATATAAAATGTTGTGCATCCCAGCAATATATATATACATTCCTTTCCCGTTCTTTCTTGGCAACAGAATCACCCTTCAAATGAAACTGTAATCACAATATCTGGAGCCTTTTCTCTGACGGACTTTGCCATCGAGTGGACTCCGTTCTTCGGTGACATACCATTTGTCACCACCTTGACTCCGCTACCGGGCATTGTTTCTTGTACAGACACCACTTGGTTTGGTAGTACAAATTGATCTCCTGTTTTGGAATCGTTTACACCACATGGAACAATTTGCGAAGATACAGTTTTAGAAGTATTCGTAAGTACATCAGAACCAAGTCTAACCAGTTCCTTCTGATTTTGATCGTCGTTGTTCCGTTTGGGAGATTCTTTAATGCAATTATCATCTCCGAGAATCGAATTATTTGCATTTCGATCCGTTTGAGAGATACCTATGGCATTGCCACTACCGGGGACATCGTTGTCTTTGTGTACACTTTCTTCATTTTGATCACTGCTCGTTGACATCTTCATAGATTGGTCTTTGCTGCCGCCGATATGTCCATTCGCATGTTTCACATCAAGCATGTTGTTGATGCTGCCACTGTCTTCGTTGTCGATCTCTGAGATTCCTTGCAGTTTTTCATTGGAACATGCCCTGGAAGGTCCTACTTTACTGACAACATCCAGATCCATTGACAGATCCGACACGGACCCCAGGTCGCCTTCGCTGTACACGGACGATTGCATGGACATGGTGCTTACTGACAGCTCGTCACGTTTCGCTTTCTTCCGCCTCCGCTTGGGAATAAACTTGCAGACCATGCTGTCGTTAGCCTGGTCCATGTCTACGCGGCCGTTCAACCAGTATGTCTTCATTTTACCCTTCCCCTGGACAAAGATACATGAGGAAAGTGGTGTTATTCTATGTTTGTTATAAGGCACTATTTAAAGGCATAATATCAAAGATAGTTCTGGTTGTTTTGGACTAGTTGTTAGCTATAACTGCAAAGTACATTCTCTTGAGATACATGACATCATGTTTGTACTTCCAAAAAGTTTTCCACCGATGTCTGACACATCTTCACTGCAACGCCACCTGCGACTCTTAGAGTCGGGTTTAAATCAAATACGGCCAACGGCTTCTTTATACATGATGCAAAAGGGACATAACTATGTTTGCTCGCACATAGTCTTATTAGAACAGTAATACATCAAAGACAAGATAAATAGCGGAACGTTCCCCTATTTAATATAAACTATGATTTATGTGTTGGGGGATAAGTACATCAGTAAATAGCAACTTTTGGATGGATAAATCAAGCATAATTAGTTTCAGATCGAAATTCGTTTGTCCGATTGTACATGTTTATCAACTGTGATATTATGCCTTTAATAAGCCAGATCGGAATTTAAAAAACATACAGAATACGCACGCGCGTGTCAAAAGTGAAAGCACATTTAGTCCAGCCAAAATAACGAACATAAAAAGTATTATTCTCCAGACCCAAATCTACAGAAAACCATCAAAAGACGTTTTCTTGCAATTTGTTTGAGGGGTGTCAAGTCCTATATTGACTGGACTAATTATAGTATAATATAACATGACATATGAGTAACCTACAATGATTGGTCAAAATACGCCATCTACATGAAATCAGGCAACGTTAATTCACGATTGAAACACCGTCGTTAAAATACATTCCGGTGGATTTTTATAGTTTGTGTAGTCATGTTAACTGGAGATAAATGAAGGCACTAGTGTTTGGAAATTAGAGGTATCAATCGTGAATTGATAGCTTCTAAATTTTGAATTGAACCCCGAACGTTCGGTCTTCAATTCAATTTAGAAGCTATCGTTTCACGATTGATACCTCTAGATTCCAAACAGTAGACCTTTATTCCATACTACTACTACTACTACTAATAATAATAATAATAACAATAATAATAATGTTAATATAATGCTATTACAATGCTTACCACAACCACAAGATTACTTTAGTTATTGGAACAAAATGTATTTCAACTTGCAAATTCCAACAAATTGTAGCAAAGCATATAGATGATAAACACGCATTATTAATGCTACATTGCCTCATACAGTGGTTTTCGTATGCTTTTACCTTTGATACGCGGACAAGTATGCTGTGTGTACTTAAAGTAACTGAATTCTTAGTGTTTTATTATCAGTTCCTACTGACCTACTGTCAGCTAAATCACAATACGCATGAACACGAACTCAATCACGTTCAACAATAGCTGATTAACTGTATTAATTATCCTAATTTAATGTATATCCTACCTATGAACCCAAATTAGATCACAACAAAAACGGATTTATTTTGGTAATTATCCTAAATTAGTTGACCGTATTCTAGTGTAGTCCATTAGTGCATTATCCAGTTGACCTAACGTATGCTTTTCTGTATGGTTCTTACCTTTATTTCGATCTCTCCTCTTTCGGATATTAAATACTTCTCAGTCTTCACTAGACGATTGCGTGTCTCGTGACTAATGTGAATCTTGAGTGCTACACGATGACAGTAGAAAGGGAAAACGTCATCATTAGTTCATTAAGTCCAAAATAAAGAAAAATTAAACAGCAAAGGCATACTACTAGTATCACAGATGGTTGACCTATATAATGAACAAACAAATTTCGATCTGAGACCACTTACGCTTGAATTGTCCACTTAAAAGATATTCTAATTTACTGATGCATTTGTTCCCCAACACTAGTTCTTAGCTACAACTGCAAAATACATTCATTTGACATACATAAAATCATGTTTGTACTTTCAAAAATCTTTCCACAGCTGTTTGGTAGACACATATCCAGTGCAACCCCTTGCAGTCTACTGATAGACAACATGAATATGGTCGTATTGTTATTTCCTTTATTATGTCAATATGTTAAGGAGACATCTCAGTGGTACGACGTAAACATATAATACGCACAGGCAACGTTTTCCAGCAATTCCTTCATAGACAAGATAAATAGCGGAACGTTCCCTATAGTACCTATATGTTGATAACTATTGAGTACTGGAGACTAAGTACATCAGTAAATAACAATTTTGGGGTCGATATATCAAGCGTAATTAGTCTCAGATCGAAATTCGTTTGTCCATTATACAGGCCTATCAACTGTGATATACAAACAATATATATAATGTTTGTTCAAATTCACTTTACATCATCATTACTGCATCATATATTTTACTTACACCTAGGATGAATATAAATCCGATTGCATTCCAAATCCTGCAAACAAGTAATCGTGTTTTCACTGTAATGTATATATACTTACGAAGCCCATTTGATTCCATTCTTGACGCGGTATTAACGGTATCTCCAAAGAGGCAATACCGAGGCATCTTTATACCGACAACACCAGCCACACATGGACCTGGGAACAACAAGATCATACTGAAGTAATAGCCTTAATAAGTATAACTAACTATAGTATACACGTAGCTATTGACTAGTACACTAGTACCCAAGTAGTATTCATGTGGAAATAGATTGCTTAATAGTATCTATACATACTCGTAGTAGTAACCTAAATGCTGATCTCTTTGTAGTAAATGTATCATAAACTATGGAATGTCATTGTGGTTATGCCTATGACAATAATTATCACTATTTTATTCAATGTCCAGTCTATATCGTGCACAGACGCTACCTGATTTAAATACTATACTATTTGTAGCGATATTTTGCAATTTACACAAAATGAATCCATATTTATTTCTGTTCAAGAATATATTAAAAAAATCTGAACGATTTGAACAATAGTAATCTGACCATAATTATTAGCTGAGAAATTTCAGCTTGTAAAAAACAGTACACCCCGGAAATCACGCTGGTAACGTATTTATCCGAAATCGTAATAGTTCTACACTATAAACGTACCGGATGTGTGGATATTCATGCTGAAATGTCTTTCTAACGTGCAAGTCGATGGTGTTTGCAATGACGTCACAATTATGTATGTCTCATTATGAGGTCGTAACTGTTATCAGTAGCCAAACCGGGGTGTAACACTTTTCACAGGACTCTTCTCAACCAATCAAATCGCTAGAATCGACGCATATTTTGGATAATGGTTGTTATTGTACATATAAATTAATGAATGAATGAATGCATGCTCTTTATTTCCTCCAATTGAGTTTCGGAGAGTACAAAATATAGAGGATAGTCAAGTGTTTTTTCTAGAATACCATGATTATCTCATTGAGTGGAAATATCGACTCTCCCACTCCACGAAATGAGATAAACATGGTATGAGAGAAAAAAAACTTGAATGTTCTATTTATGACATAAGTGCAGTGGCATATGCATAACTTTCATTTAGTCAGGTATTAGTTCATCTAAGAAGGGATTAGCCTACTTCATTTGCCTTCCATCAAAAGTCCACGAATACTCACGAATCCTAAATTTCACAATTCGTAGCGATTCGTGGGTTTCGTGGTCTGTGTGGAATGGAGGCATAACACAGTCGCTCGTGAATGGAATGAAATCGCGTCAAGTGTGGTCTCTTTGCTATATGTTCACTCCATTGTCTATTTTCCGAATCATTAATAGCGCTACACACTATTCTACCCCATATGGTCTTGCTTGGGAAATAGCCTTCAGGGTTTATAAAATATGACTCTAGCATATCAAAGACCACGTGTTTCTTAGCTATGACCAGGAGATCGTGGACGGTAACTTTGACACAAGTACTGTCCAATTCTGAGGAACAATATATATATACTTAATCACACTATTCATATTTCTGCATAATCTTCTAAGATACATGAGTTTACATTTTTCAATTGTTGCTTTCATTGACCACAGTCATATTGTTTGTGTAGTAACTAATTTTGGAGATCTCTTATGAAAATTATGTATTATGTGATGGTTAACACATGGCCCGATGGCGTTACAGTATTTTAATGCATGACGCTGAAGGAAGTAGCCCGAGGAGCAATTCCTGAAACGGAGTGCATTACATGCCAGTAATGCTGTAATATGTGAAGATTGTACGAGCGATTCATTCAAATGCCAGTAATGCTGTAATATGTGAGGGATTTTACGAGCGATTCATTTAAATGCCTACCGTATTGAACATCTATAAAACTTTGGGTTGAGCTTTGGTCGGCTAGGTGGCCTAATGGGCTAGAGCGCAAGAAATGCGAGACTGGAAGATTGCCGGAAATCGCATTTGTCTTTACAGACTTTGAATATTTTGAAATAATGTTTGAAACAAACAGCAAACATACGTTAATGCGTTATTACATCTGTCCCCGTTAATAACACACGGACACATATTAATAATGCATGGACAAATGTTAATAACGCATGGTCAATGATATGTCTCCACTAACTGTAAATACGGAGAGGATCGAGATAAGTGTTTACGCTTCTGTCTAATCCCATTGAATGTATGTCAATAAAATATGTTGAAATAAAAATATATATACATTGGCTAAGGTTTACAATAACTGCCTATAGACTAATACACTACACTATACATTGGCTAATGTTTAGAGTAACTGCATATAGACTAATACCCACCACTATACATTGGCTAAGGTTTAGAGTAATTGACTATAATACACACCACTATGCATTCCTATCCGGAGTTGCAAGGCCTCTTTCGGACTATCAGGAACCTTGACCTGCTTGACAGAGGCCAGGAGGTCTATCGACATGGTGGCGATCTCCTCAGCATGCTGCAAAGGTAATAACAAATATATTACAATTACTATACGCCCATTTCGTAACTTGTATTACCTTCTTTGCTTTCCTATTGCTTTAGTGTTAATTTCAACGCTACCAACACGTTCAATATGATAGTAATACGCAGAATTTCTGTGCTTTGAGACTAATAGAGCCTAAATATGATCCAGTATTCATCCTTAAAGGCATAATATCACATATGTGTATGGTTGCTTTGGACTAGTTATTACCTACAAGTGCAAAGTACATTCACTTGACATACATAAAACCATGTTTGTACTTCCAAAAACCTTTCCAACGTTGTATGATAGACGCAATTCCACTGCAACGCCACAATAGTTTGAATCGATTGTATTAACCAGCGGTCACCAACCTGAATGTGGTCGTATTTCTTTTTGCTTAATTATAGTAATGCAAATGGACATCTCAAAGTGCTACGACTACATTTTCTAATACTTCAAAGAAGTAAGACTAGGTTTTCTTAGAATTCCTTCATAGATCAGTTGATGCATCAAACAAAAGGTACGTTCCCTTTAATCATACAAAATATCATTATTGTTGTATAACTATCGAGTGTTGAGGAATAAGTATATCAGTAAATAACAACCTTTTGGGTGGACAAATCAAACGTAAGTAATCTCATATCTAAATTCAGTTATCCATTATATAGGTCAACTATTCGTGATAGTATGCCTTTTAAGTCCACCTGGATCCAGATTTTGTGAAGACATGGTTAGTTGCTGAAGAATTGACCGAGTTCCCATGTTGAATCATCATCTGGCTGATCACTGCATCAGTGCCAGTGGCGGATGCAAGGAGACAGGAGTGGCGGATGCAATGAGGCAATGCCCAATTGCTTCATATGAAGATCTTGGGAAAACGTACATGGTTGTTATTTACTGATGTACTTAGTCCCCAGTACCCGATAGTTATCAACATATTCGTATTTTATATGAATATAGGGAACTGTCCGCTATTTATCTTGTCTTTGATGCATCAACTCATCTATGAAGGAATCTGCGAGCGAACATTATAGTTATGTCCCCCTGCACGATGTATAATGAAGCAAACCCTGCAAACACATACGGACCATATTCAGGTTGTCTATATTGGGGCTGCAGTGGGGATTTATCAACCACACAGCGGTGGAAAGCTTTTTGGAAGTATAAACATGATTTTAAGTATATCAAGTGAATGTACTTTGCAGATATAGCTAAGAACTAGTCCAAAACAACCAGAAATATATGTGATTGTATGCCTTTAAACCGCGTACTCAATTTAAATCATGATTTATTAGTATCAACAATGTCAAAGGAAACTCTTTTTTGGATCCAGTTAGTCAAGCAATATGTCAATGATGTTTCCAATGGCATAATTAATCTGCTACGCTATTTCACTTGACAGTTCGTGCCGTATATCCAAGCAGAGAATTTCTACTAATGGAAATATAAAGTACGTTTACTCTTTGTGATGGGAAACAAATTAACTTGTTGTACCTTTAGCTGGGTCAGAACGATCCAGGGGCGCCTCTGTACAAAACGACATCTCCAATGCTAGTCATAGATTACACCATTACTCTAAGGTTGGATTACACACACACATATATATATATATATATATATATATATATATATATATAGAAAGATGTCCACAATTGTAAAAGTATGTGTTTTTTTGTTGAAACGTAGGTTGTTCTTTAAAAAAATCCATAATGCATAAAATGTTACGAAACATGTTAGAAAACGTAGAGTATCTTGTTGGAAAACATTTCTTAGTGTTTCATTATGTCCACCGTTCAACAATGTAACCATTAATTACACTATTCTACTGTAACCACCTCAGCTCCAAATCAGTTCTTGACATCACTGACGCATTGATAAACACAGATGTTGTTCAAGAATTTCATCGGCAAATTGCTAGAAGTAATATTCCTTACTAAAATCATCCTCAAAATATTATTATTTAAACTGAATTTCTATAATGAAAAGTGATGGCATATCCAGTGTTGCCAAACTTGTTACCTTCAGTATAGAAATGGCTAATAAAATCAAATAGCTATATAATGTCAGAAACATAATGAAAATTAATTTAGCTGATCATATTTTTAATATCACCTCTATCATTGTGAATTCAATTAAAAATACTAGTAGGTTGACCTATTGTGGTAACAAACTTTCAAATATGTATATGTTATAAATAGTGCAGTTTACTTTTGAAATACAGATTACAGCTTCCATATACGAACGAATCATAGTGTCGCTATGCCGTAGTGCAGTTTTCGTTTTGTTGTGATGCCGTTTTGGATATAACCCTACTTTAATTATACCAATAAATCACGCAACCATTTCACATGGCTGAAGCATTGTCATTAGGCTAATGGTTCATATTTGAAATAGTAATCATTCTTCTTTGATCTGTTCGCGTATACGTTGGTATGAAGACGGTTTTATTATCGACATCGCTTCACCAGGGACGTATGGTAATGGCAACTATTGATCGTAATCCGGTACTAAAGACACATACTCGACGTCTATTATTGCAATTAATGCAAACGACATTATATGAATGCATTCACGTAAAAGGGTAACGGTGAATATATTTACTTATTGTAAATCTGTATATTTTCAAAGTGTTCGCTATATGCTGCTTTATAATGAAGACTTTCCATTAAATAGTGAAAAAAAAGTTGACATGATGGAAATGAAGAATCGAATCTTATTGAAATACAAATTCCTCAGAAAAGTTATATTAGATTCAAGAGGATTCGTAGAGGAAAATAAAAGAAAAACAACCATCATGAAAGAGATGGGGGAAAACGTTTTTTAAAAATATACATAATTGATAATGACGTCGAACTATTCGTACTGACTTATGTCTCAATAATTTAGTTAATTAATACTGTATTCGTGATATAACCATCTCCCTGCTGGATTAGACCCATATTCAGCTCTAGATTAAATATATTTTATTCCAGATGAAAATGATAGGTTACAAGTTATTACAATAGGTGAAAACCGCTCTTTGGGCATCTCCGGTTGCCTTCACCCTAGAGAGGGTTAAATGTGTGGAAGCATAACTAGGAAATATAACAGTTTATGTTGTAGATTACATCCCCTTTCACGATTATTTTGCTAATAGGTTCAACTTCAAACATGAGAATTCCTGCTGTGTACATTAAATTTGACATTTTACAACGTTAACAAGACGTATATGACACATATTACGTTTCTACTTTAGGAATACATACATGTATATAATTCGATGAATTGTTAATACAGAAGGGTTTTTAGTTTATATGGAACCGCTATCTTCGTGAAGCCTTCGAGAACGTAAACAAAACGCAATTTAATTCCAAAAGACGTATGATTACAATTACGGGAATCCAATATGGCGGCCTTCACCTCGGCCATCGTCGCCCTTCGTGACATGTCAACGAGATATCTGGTCCAGTTTATCAATATAGACATCTAAATTAGCCGTCTTAATTAGAAAATAATGACGATGAAGAAAAGGATATTGCTGGCGATGATTGTGAATGACGGTAATTGAAATGAGTGGTAGGATTGTTGTTATTCATTGGACTTATTCTGGGGCCAAGATCGCGTCGATTTACATTTTTTACTACTGGCCCTCGGTTCCCAGTCCACAGAACGATACGATTACCTGGATTGACGCCATAACCAGGCCATGCATTCTCGAAACTCCGTAACGTAATACCGTCTTATAATATTAGTCAGAAAATATATTTAAAATACTAATAGACAAGTTAAGCAAATTCTTATTACTTACGATCTTCTTAGAACCTATGCAATTTCAAGAATACGGGCCCAGATATAAGTATGGACTACACCATTCATTTTCTAACGTTGGGGGTTAAGGTTATATCGTAGAGTTACGAAGTTTCGTATAGGTGGTGCACGTGGGCGGTTATTGTAGCCGGGTCACGGGTGTTATATAAGATGTCCGTACTGGTTTTGGCCAGCGTGGTTACCCCCTTGGCTCAGTCGATAGAACGTTGGACTCGCAATCCAGCGACTCGGTTTCGAATCCCAGGATGGACAGGTGTCCTGTTTCATTAATGTACAGAAAACTTATAATTACCTTATCTCCATTCCTTACTGGAAGCCCGCTTGCCACCATGTATGCATCGCCAATTGTCTCCACTTTATATACGTCGTATATATCAATACGGGCGTCAAATAGAGAGTACAGATTGTTCAACAGTTCCACCACCTGCATGGGATCGCTTCTGGCAGATATCGTCGTGAATCCAACAATATCGGAAAAAAATATCGTTATGCAATCGAAGCTATCAGCCGGCACACTTTCATTTTTCTTCAGTTTATCGACTACACACACTGGAAGCATTTGATATAATAGATTGTCCGTCAGTACCTTTTCCTCATTCAGCTCTTCCGTTTTCTTCACTAAGCTTTTGGAATACTTGAATGTCCAGTCGGCCATCTTGCTTACTCTGGCCGACACCACGGACGCCATCCCAACGATGATACAGGCTATCGTCAACGTGAGAATTAGGTGACGCGTCACGCTGCCTAGCGCGTGATACTGCGCTAAGAGAACGTGAGTTTCTAGATGTTGCCGTGACATCAGAATCTCTTCGCCTGCTTTTCTGTGGATATCGTACACGTCCATAACCGTGAGGTTCCTTTCGGACGTATCACAATCGAAGCCGAAGTTTCTGAAAGCGTCCATGACTGATGATTTCAAGGTATCAGTATCACCTGCGAGTTGAACCAATGTCTGGTAGTCCATGAGTGAGGTCTTCACCAAGTCTCTGGCAGATTGGTACCGAGACCCGTTTCCGGAAGTCCTAAGGTTCTGCAAGCAGGAGGCTAGACCGCTGTTGATGGCATTGAACAGTATCAATAGCTGCTTGTACCTCGCAGGGACGGTCCATGGAAGGTATGCGATATGTTGAAAGCAATTCAAGCCGTCAATAGTTGCATTATTGTATACGGTATGAAATTCATCGGTATAAGCAGGCGAATACACATGCGTTGTGGACACGTTCACAGTGTTTAACATCGTCTCACAATGAGCCCTTTGCTCGAGATTTAAAAGATCTAAACATGTTCCGTTTTTAACCAGAAACGTCACGTTTTGAAAACTTTCACAAGAAACACCAACATCGGCACATTTTGCGACCTCGTGCATGTAATAGTAATCACGTGACAACGTAATGTTGTCCAGTAAGCTTACAAACCGGAAATACCCCAGGAAGCATACTCCATGCGCAGAATACATGCGCAGTTTTTCGGAGTCGCTCACCAGTTCCACCGTCAGTATGATGACGATAACACACGAGCATATGATGCAGACTGTCAGAATCTTGTTGACGGTGAACTTGTTTCCCTCCCAGAACGCAACCAGGCGTTCCTCCGATGTCAGGTTATAGAACTGCGGTTCCACGTAACTGTTTGCCCGTTTAGATTTGGGTGCCGTCTCTATATCTTCTACTGGCTTGACTTTGTTTCTCGACATAGTCATCACAATGTCTGACCAAACACAACATCCCATGTCGAGAAGTTATCAAAATGTGCTACGCGGGTGTTCTTATCTGGAAGGAAAACGAGGAGAACAATTATAATTTGTTGCGTCGCTATTCGAGTTTTATTTCATGGGGAAAGTGCAACGGATGAATAGATTCAAATTAGCTGTTGGCTTCTCTTTGCATCCAAGTATATGTGGAAGGTTATTTACAGCTTTTAAAGCCTAACACGCAAAATGTCCACAACGTCATATTGTAGGAAGACGTCTAAATGGCTATTGGTGTATCACTAACTGTAAAACCACAGATTCAGTGTGCCTTTTTGTGGACATGTGTATACAAACACATTATATTGTGTCGTATCTTAATATTTCTTTCAGCGATTACGCACGCGCATACACACACACACACACACACACACACACACACATACACACACACACACACATACACACACACAAACACAGATAAACAAAGAGAGGGATGGAGAGAGAAAGAGAGAGACACACACACACATACACACATACACACAAGCACACAGATACACATACAAAAT
The DNA here is from genome assembly GCA_032361325.1 of Lepetodrilus fucensis. Lineage (NCBI taxonomy): Eukaryota > Metazoa > Mollusca > Gastropoda > Lepetellida > Lepetodrilidae > Lepetodrilus > Lepetodrilus fucensis. The sequence goes on along the minus strand of JAUTBV010101815.1, from coordinate 1,889 downwards.
AACAGTATGTACAATTATACAACTTATTGTATGTGTGTGTGTGTGTGTTTGTTTGTGTTTGTGTATGTAGGCCTATGTGTGTGTGTGTGTGTGTGTGTGTGTGTGTGTGTGTGTGCCTGCGTGTGTGCTTGCGTGCAAAGAAATAAACCAATATATCCTTGTATTTACCAATTCGTTCAGAACGTTGGCACGCGTGTGAAACAATGAATGCTCCAAACATGAATACAGACTTTTCTTCCATTATGTTCAATATATTCTACCACGCATAGTAAAATGTCTGCGGGCATTACTGATTTGTGTATCATCCATTATCTCCTTTCGCTTGGTCAAACAATGTGTGTTTTAATGTCAAATATAAGTAATTACTGATTTCTAACGTGACAGTGTCCTCGTCGCTATACATTCATTGTACTTTATGGTTAGAGTATTACTGTATGTAATGATGCTGCATAAATAATACTGGATATTTATATATATGGCAGCTCACTAGTACTGCTAGAAGGTACACACTTTTTAAACAGAATATTTTAATCGGAAATTAGCCCCAGGGCTTATATTCGGAAGTACCATTATATATACATATTGTGTTTCTTATGTGAAATACAAACAAAATATAAGTATAGTTGACACTTTGTTTTAATTGAAATCACGCATGTCTTGTCCGTGAGCTGATGGCATGACGTAGATAGAATCGATAAATCCATTACATTTCAGTGTATCCTCTGAAATATCCATGTTCCTTTTCAGATTTAAAAGGGTCTTATTTGGCACATGGGAGACTACTCTAATATTAAATCCTAATTTAAGACCATGGACCTAAATATGGAAAGAGCTTCCGTTTCTAAGCCCATGGGCCAAATTTCGACTCCCTGTACTACTGTAGCCTACTATCAAGTGTAGCTACAACTGTTTTGAGCAACGGGGCCCAACAGTACAGGGCATCGTTTCTCGAAGCTCTCTTAGCCGCTAAGGGACCATAGCACTCTCTTAGCAATGTATTTCAAAGTCAACTATCAAGATGCCCAGCTCAGTTATTACTCTATCCTCGCAGTCAATGTTGCTAAACACTTGGACATAAATCGTTCTCCAAACCTCAATGTATTACAATTATCTGCGAATATATAAAAATTAAATATAGATGTGGGTAAAGTGAGGTCACCCAGTTCTATACTTAATAAGTCACACGTATATAAAAGGAGTATGATATTGTTATATAAAGTACCTTAGTGTGTAATGGATTGGAAATAACAAACACCCACGATATTTTCACGGAGTGACCCCTGCAAAGGTTATCAAGTTTACTCGATATAAGGCTGATCTGTGTCGCTATCAATCCCCGTAATTTAAGTGAGTTATACTAGGTTAATTTGCCATATTGTCATGTAATTGGAACGCATCACGTCGTATTCTTGAATTAAAAGTCAACGGGTCCTAATCATTAGCAACAGTAATGCCAGGTTTCCATTAACATCATGCACGCTAGAAGACAGTTAATATTAATTTTGTTTCCGGTACGAAAGAACTAGTAAAACCTGATATTAGCCATAGGTAAGTGTGTGTATAGAAATGCCGTTGTATTTTATACCTTTGGGCTTATCGATTGGTTAGATACATTAAGGAAGTAATAGTCGCATGGGGATACTATCGCACACTGACCTCTATTGCAATGCATTATGCTATCAGAGCTGGCCTTATATGTATACATGCACAATCAATAATCGATCAATTAATTGGAAAGATGGTATTACAATATGCAGATGTATCTAACCAAGGAAAAGAAAATGTTTGATGGATGTTGTACATGAGGTGATTTATGTGTGTGTGTGTGTGTGTGTGTGTGTGTGTGTGTGTGTATGTGTGTGTGTGTGTGTGTGTGTGTGTGTGTGTGT
>JAUTBV010101804.1:0-15764 GCA_032361325.1 Lepetodrilus fucensis | reverse complement strand
TTGGATTATTGATGATTCCTTGTGATGGTTTGTTGTAGAAAAACTAAAAATACTGTTTCTAGTATGTATTGATGTTCGGCTTCAACATGGAAATAACAACAAGTTTAGCCGGAGTCTTATAACGAGGTGAGCAGCGTTATTCGCGTCCGCGCTCGAAAATCCCTGTCACCAGTATACGATCTACTGAGGAGGATATGGAACTTGGGAACAATAATTCCAATACCACAGATAAAATAAAAGTTCAAGGCTGGTGATAGATTATAAAGTGTTGACGTACCTTTGCAGATATTGATAAACTGAAGACAACGTATAGGCCATGTGTAAAAAGTCCTCTTTATTCAAATCACACCAATTAGTCATTTGATCGAAAATAGGACAACTCATCATTATTTGACGTTCGTGGGTGCCGTGACATACCGTGGTATATATTTCAACTAGAATATTGTTCACGCAAGTAATTCACATCACAATAAAGCTAAGCCTTTGGTGTACATACCAATACATCATTTGGAAAGTATTTTTAGTAATGAATGAAGTCAACCATGATTTTTTATTTTGAACAGCTGACAACCATCGTAATTTATTGTTGTTTCACTTACCTGATCTTCCAACACCTTGTTTTCGGCGTTGGCGACAGGCATACTCAATCCTTCGTCCCATTCTATTTCGCTAAGGATGCTATTAGTCCCCCGGTTGCTCATCTTCGGTTTGTTTTCAAGCGGCCAGATACCGCTTTGCGTTTATAACAACAAAGATGGCCGCCTGGAATGTTTTCGCATCGCTCTGGAAACAGGAACCCGGATGTAAATATACGATGGGGGAAATAATCTCGTCGCGGGTTCAAATCCACTTCAAATAAAAATAATATGTTTGTTTCTAATATTTTCATTTAACATGATTTATCGCATGTTTATATATAACGTAGATGTCTATAATAGAGAGAAGGCCAGCTTAAAAAAAGAAGATTTGTCCCAAAATATCTTTTTAATTGTTTATTTTTATTTTTATACATTTAGCCTAGTATTTACTGTCTATAATTATTATTATTATTATTATTATTATTTTATTATTATTATTGTTATTGTTATTGCTGTTGTTATTGTTATTGTTGTTATTTTTATTATTATTATTATTATTATTGTTATTATTATTATTATTATTTATTATTTTTACTACTTTCAACTTTCAATATTATTTTATTCGTTTCACGGCCTTATACCTGTCAATTTATGGCAAAAAGAAACCTGCAACATTCATATAGAGCGGACACGTTGCACTGAGTAAACCTATGATACCCGGCTGGTACTGCCGAACCAACGGATAATCGCATCGGAAATTAACTTTTACACACATTGATACCGTGTTCTCAAGGTGGGTTCGAACTTCGAACTCGAAACTTTTGGCTCCAACGTCAGGCGATCTACACTTCAGTATTGAATCTTGTGCTTACGCAGCTGCTTTAGTGAAATATAATAGATTTACATATGTAACAATGTTTATATTTTTATTTCAAACAACCTAGCTGTAAATACCTACGACCTAGGCATTGTCTGATTATTCTGACTTTTGCCAAATATTATTTCAATACATGTCAGGCCTAAACATTGCCAACACACTAGTGAGGAGGTTAAACCAATATTTCTAGTTCCTTACTGAATCCATTAAACCGCCAGTATCTTGAAGAAAAAACAGTCAAGGACACTAACTGTGACACTCTTCACTCCACTACTATGCGTCCGCACCGACAATTCTAAAGATATCCAAATTCAATTATTAATGGATATCATTAAGTCCCCTACCCCCTCCCCCCTCCTCCCCCTCTCTTGCTCTAGATTTTTTATTTTTTATTTTTTCTCGTACAGTGCTATATATACACCCTTACGACAACTGTAAAAATAGCCCTAAAATAATGTTAAACACGAATTTATTTCCTATATCGTATACAAGTAGTGTTTTATATAATACTATTGCCAAAGATAGCCTACGATAAATACCATAACATTCATCCACAGAAGGACTTGACAATACAATGTTGATGTTTTCTTCCAGCGATGTTCTATGTCGCTGTGTCACTGGGCGGATTAGTAATGCACTAAACCACTTTAGATCAGACAAGCTAACTTCGCAAAGGTTCGATTAACATAGTTTCCGCGCTTAAGATAAAACACCTGGGAGGCCCACCGTTGAAATTAAATTAGGATTCCAGGCTATCGCCAGCTTCAAGAGTATAAATCCTAATACAGAGAGAAGTCGCCTTCAACAAAGAATGAAGAGAACCTTTGATACATTAACACGAATTACTCTCAACTTTGACTTGCCATAATTAAAAATCGATATGGGACGACCGTAAATGCTATAGTGCCAACCCACATGCGAATATTAAAATTTGGCAACCATAGCAGTTCCTAAAAATGTATTGAACATATAATAGTACTGTCCAATTGGTTTATTGGTGTTGATGCCATTGGCACATATATAGTTAATACATGTATCTTAATGATTTAACAGAAAGTCACATGTACACATGCCCATGCATACAGAACATTAAATCATGATTGATATCAATAATGGCCAACAAATGTGGATACTATTTATTTCCAGGCCATCTTTTATATTTTACTTTATTTTCGCGATAGGTATATCGGGAAAATGGACATTATGACATTAACTTATATGGTCTTATTGTTATTATCTTTCAAATCTACATACATACAATTGTAAAACCCTTCACGCTTCTTGTACAATACTATTTCAGATATGAACATTTTGCAGATATCTACTGTAGTAATCTTAGTAAGATAGTCAAGTGGCACGCTGTGGGCCCAATATCACGGTGTTGTATAATATTGATGTTATTATATTGGCATTATCATTCTATTGACCATAGATTATAATCTATGACGTGGACATTTTGGTATTATATTGACGTGAATATCCCACAGCGAAGTTAAACTCCATAATTACGTGAATATGTTTGCATTGGCGTTTGGTTGTATCTCAATAACGGATGAAAGTAAACTCTTAGATTTGATAAAATCTGGTCAATGTGGTAACCCTTGATCCTCTTTGGACTATTTTAGCGGCACCTGTTCTCGGCGTCTTATAGCTCAGGGCAAATCAAGTCGATTTCCTTCATATGGCATTGAAATCTCTCATTGAAAGACACTCTCTGCAGGTCTGGATGAACTCTCCGTGTCGATAACAAAATGAAATGCTAACGGGTTGAACACGACACACTTGACACAGCTTCGCATTACATATAAATCAAGCACGTATGCTTGACTATCATCGAGCAATTTAAAGGCATTAAATTGTTGTTTTGGACAGAATTGGAGTTAAAAAATCAAAGTACATGTAAATAGAATAAATAATCACTTTTATACCTCCAAATATATTTTTACCGCTGTAGGATACCTTCATCTACATTATATCATACTGAAGCACATTCACTATAGTGTCATAGTAGAATGTTGTAATGAGTATAAAATAATATAATGCAATCGTATATAAATGAAATATTTAAATATTGATTCATATATTTTCCACCAACCACACCAAGCTCTAAGAATACTTTAACAAATGTGTAGATGACATATTCAGTACAATGGACAGTGAATCCATATACTAGTAGTCTGTACATTACCTTTTTAATTTGTTGAATATTTCACAAGTAACAATAACCATTTAGTAATACATATTGTCATTGTCTATGATTCACCTACATTCTAGATTGACTTTCTTTCATTAAGTTGCCACGAAAACAAACACCTGGTTCCATGTCATTGAACTCTCTATTCAATATACGATAACCTGAATCGCTCGTCTCATTCTGACAGAAACAGTCTAATCTGAGAGTTAATTCTGAGCCAAGCCTTAGGAACGGATACATACAGTCTTATCGGAGACTTTGAAATGGGCATCCGTTTTCCCAGGAGGAGGCCAACTGTCATTTGTTTATGGAGACCGCAAATTCTGAAACTCTCTCAAGGCTAGAATTATTATGAGACTGTGTACAGAGGCAGGCACATTTTCACTTTCCCATCTATCTTTACTACACGTGTATAACATTATATAAACTATTCGTTATCAATCTGTAACATTTATATAATATTTATGTAAGTACCATGGAATGTGTGTTATAATAAAACAGAAAGTTCGTGCAAATATTTATATGTATTTGTGTACGTGCGCGCCTGTGTGTGTGTGCGTGTGCGTGTGCGTGTGCGTGTGCGTGTGCGTGTGCGTACTTCTATGTATGCCTATGTTTACACACCGACAGTGACATTAATTCACTCTCGGGGCCTTCAATGGAATATTACACCAAGTTAATAAAACATTAAATTGTTGGGGCAATACAATGCACTACTTCAGCGTTCTATCAGTGTCTGTATATAAGCTGATGTAACTTCAACTCAGCTTAAAGGGCGGATTTTTCAGTAATATTTTGCTGAATTTAAATCTTTATTTTCAAGTCACGTTAGAATTTATACAAAATAGTTCCAAAGATGGCGTTAGTGACAACAACGCTGTCATCACCATCATCATTAAGCAATCCATCTCGTGTCAGCTTTCTGACAAGATGACAGTTAGTCAGTTATTAAGTTATAAAAACTTTAAGCAGAGGCCTAGGCTATTGGAATCGTCTTGCGGTCTAATTTTAGGTCAGAACCGTAGCGCTACGAGAGTCTAATATATTAGACGTTAATATGACGTTATGACGTTCATATGATGTGTTGTGGAACGAGACCCAGGACGACAACTCTGTATAATGTAACATGATTCCGACTCATTGTCATAATATATCTACGTTAATAATAACAAGTTTTCAAGATAGTCATTTAGTATAAATAGCAATGCGATAGGTACTTAATTACATCCTGTTTCTGATGTCTGAGTATCGTTTTTCGAAGCTCTCATATCAACTCTGAGACCATAGCGGTCTTGTAAGCGCACAATCCTCATGTATTAGAGATGGCTACGAGAGTCCTTATCGTCTCAGGATAGATCTATGAGAGCTTCGAGAAATGATACCCTGTTTTGTATCTTTATTATAAGTTGCTATTCCACGGTGAAGCAAATGCATATTGTCTATGCGTATTCTTCATGGTGAAAGCAAGTATGCTTATGTATATGCTTGCTTATAATCATCCGCCTCGAATAATAAATTAAAATGTCATTTTCAAATGTTACTAAACATATTGATACTTTCCAACAATAGTACAGCATTCAACAAGATTGAGTTACGTTTTAATGGTGTTAACTGTTAACCAAGACAGCAGTCATTACTTATTGTCCAAGAACTAGTTAAATTAGTCGGCGATTCCCATCATTAAAGCAATTGTCCAGCCGTCCAGTGCCGCGGTTCCAGCTGTCATTAGGGGAATATCATGTCGGAGAGCAACTGCCACCGCCGAGTTGAGATTAAGTGTCGATCTAGTTATAAGTGATATTAATCACGGATAACGTGCTCCCTCAAGGACTGACTGACACACGTACATGTAGATGTGTATTGCTTTCATTCTGTTGCCATGAACCTTACGTGGTCCCCATGGTAGAGGAAAATAAGCCAGAGTATCGTTGTTCTCAAGGAAGTTGGCGTATTCTTGTTCTTTAGGAACAGAATACTGAGTACTATTGTTCTGTAGGAACACCAGTCAGATTATAATAGTTCCTTTATGCACAGAATACTGAGTACTATTGTTCTGTAGGAACACCAGTCAGATTATAATAGTTCTTTAGGAATATAATATTGAGTACTATTGTTCTATAGGAACAGACTCCAGAGTATTCTTGTTCTACACAAACACCAGTCAGATTATAATAGTTCTGTATGAACAGAATACTGAGTACTATTGTTTTGTAGGAACAGACTCCGGAGTATTCTTGTTCTACAGAAACATCAGTCAGATTATAATAGTTCTGTATGAACAGAATACGCAGTATTCTTGTTCTACAGGAAGATCACTCAGATTATAATAGTTCTGTATGAACATAATAATGAGTATTCTTGTTCTACAGGAAGATCACTCAGATTATAATAGTTCTGTATGAACAGAATACTGAGTATTCTTGTTCTACAGGAAGATCACTCAGATTATAATAGTTCTGTATGAACAGAATACTGAGTACTATTGTATATAGGAACAGAATCAAGAGTACTCGTATTCTTGTTCTACAGGAACAGCAGCCAGATGAAAATTGTTCTGTGTGAATAGAATACAGAATACCATTGTTCTGTATAGGAAAAGAAACCAATGTACAGTATCATTGTTTTATTGGAACAAGAGTTAGAGTATTGTCATTCTGGAGGAGCAGAAGCTATTTGGTATACATGTGCATGTGTGTGTGTATGTGTGTATGTATGTGTGTGTGTGTGTGTTTGTGTTTGTGTGTGTGTGTGTGTGTCTGTCTGTCTGTGCCAGTGTGTCTGTGTATGGCTGTGTACATGTGGATGTACATATGGTCTTGAGACGCTTGTGATGAAGACATGTAGGTACCACTATCTACCGTTAGCCTCCCAATCAATACTGCTGTGCAGACATAAGTCAGCCGGGGATTCACTGGGATCGCAGTCACACCCCGAGCAGCCGGGCCACTTCCACGAGGTGTTACATGGGGGCCACAGCTAATATAGTAATCTCTTTATCTCCATGGACAAAATCCGGCTAATATGGACTTGCGTGACCTTTACTACCAGCACCACATCTGAACCGTAGCATTTGTTTTAGCTTTTGTACGTGCACATACACATATATACATTTGATCTATCTATCTATCTATCTATCTATCTATCTATCTATCTATCTATCTATCATCTATCTATCTATCTATCTATCTATCTATCTATCTATCTATCTATCTATCTATCTATCTATCTTTCATTCATTCATTCATTCAATGTATTAAATGTATTTCAGGAGACTGAGCGGATGTTAACAGAACAGTCTCAGCGGCGACCACGTTCGTTCAGCGAGTCTCTACATATAATGACGTCACCTAGTATTATGTGCGGGTCGCCATCGCCTACTAGACTGGTGAAGGTAAAGACACTCTTTGTAATTTAGGATGTCCAGGGATGGAAACTTACAATTAAAACATCCTAGCCTGAATAGTGATACAAGTAACAAATATTTACAACAAAAAAACATGAATTCCTACTAGCCAATAGGAATAGGATACCTTTAGCATTGGGAGAAATGGCCCAGGCTAGTGGGCTAGTGTTAAGTTTCCATCACTGATGTCAAACAAAGATGCACATGACCAGGCCCTGAGATTACGAAACATTTCTGAGTATGATTTCATGTTCTGATTTGTTTTCAAATCCCCATGTAAGTTTGAGCATAAAATCATACTAAAATATGTAGAGCAGTTAGGGTTATATGTGTGTGTGTGTGTAGTGTTGGTGGTAGGGTAGTTCCCCCAGACAGAATCTTGCATGTTTTGTCTAAATTCTTTCATTGAAGAAATTTGGGTCTTCATAATATGCATAACATTATTAGTAACTGTGCGAAAATACATAACACAGCCTTTGAACTCAATCCAGAAGTAGTGTCATGTATGGGTAAAAATGATGTAGAACAATAATTCACTCAATCGTGAAGTTTGTCATTTATTGATGTCATGTTTCTTTGCTTTCTTTCAGCAATGCTTTTCACCGTCGATGCAGATTCCTGTGAGAAATAACTCCTTCACACCGTCTCCCAGCCCTAGTCCAACCAGAAAATCCTTTATGAGGTATGCAATCAGATAAAGTCTGCACTCACGAAAGTTACCTTTCTGATGCAATCATGATAGAATGCCCTGTCTGTACCATCTCAATAACAGATATCAACCTCAGTCTGTTGGTACCAATGGGTGAAAGATTCCAGCAGCGATGTTAAACTCTATATTCACTCACTCACTGTTGGTACCAGGGGTGCGTTCAAGCTAGAATATCAATATCAATATGTAGTAATATGTATTGCTACAGAAGCTGTTCAGCCGTTCAGCCAGCACGTGTAGTAATACGTATTAATACTTTTCACTAGTGGTCTGGAGGCTGTAGTATTTGGTAGGAAAATGCAAAGCATGAAGCGAACAGACTGGACACATGCACAAATCGATTTCCTGTCATTTTCCTACCAACCCATTCAAGATAGAATACATGCAATACCAGTGTATAAAACTCCAGCAATTTCACTGCCCATCCTCATCCACGACATGCAGGCATGCAAGGATAAAACGTTACCAGTCCTCGTTGAAAATAACCCGTCGCAGGCGGGCGGGCGGGCTCTATTTCGAACACTGGCAATACACTACGCTACAATTCTTGTATTCTATCTTGAACGCACCTCAACGGTAATAGCAGGTTTACTGAAACATTCAGCACTACGGATGTTCCACGTTTCCTCATTTAACCCTCTCCCTGCTGGATTGGGCACAAGCACAGCCTTTTGGCATCTCTGGTTGCCTTCAGCATGGAGAGGGTTAAACTGACAAGCCATGATCTAAGAAGTGGTACTAAACCCCAAGTCAAAAAGATTGTTTATTGTGTTCCATTTTGCACATACATACATGTTATATATACATCATGTACACTATTATTGTATTTACAAAATCATGCAAGTTGTCGATTTATTTGCACTGGATATGGATTGTGAGCCTGCAGCCCCCAGACCCTGGGCTTGGTTTTCTGCTGAAATCACAATTGTTTGTTGCCATGCCCGAGATTTATGAAAATCAATTCTATTTTTTTTTTTCATTCAGGAGTCTCAGTCCTATTGCTGTTCGGCCCAGTCCACTGGGGAAAAGGAAATGTGAGTATCTATAATGTGACAATCCAGGCATAATACTTTCTCATGCAGGGATAGAAATTAACACTAGCCCATTAGCCCAGGCTATTTCTCCCAATGATAACGGTATCCTAATGGCTAGTAGAAATTCATGCTTTTATAAACATTTGTTATTTGTATCACCATTCAGGCTAATAAATTTTAAGGTGAGTTTCTATTACTGCTCATGGTGCTACAAATTGGTGAATGAAAACATTTAAACTATGTACAGTGTATTTGAGAAACTACACATCTTTCAGATGTTACATTGAGACATGTGTGCTAATGATTATATGGTCGTCCCTATATTTCAGTGGAGTCTGACAGCAGTGACAGATTCGACTATTTAAGTCCTCCCAAGAAGTTCCATACTGGGCTCAGCACCCCAGACAGAATCATCTCCCACCCCCTAGCACACAGGTAATACTACTACTACTACTAATAATAATAATTATCATTATGTGAACATATATATTGCACCAAATCCATGCTTCAGAAGTATTGTCAAGGTACACAAGACACACCCTCAAGGCTTGAGCTGTCCCGTTCCTTCAATCGTTGCAAATGGGTGAAAGATTCCTGCAGCGACGTTAAACTCCATATTCACTCGCTCACCTATTCATTCAAACCGTGTAATTCTAATGCCATCTCCCAATTCTTTCGCCAATTTTTTATTAAATAATTTTACTCTAAAATCTTGACCATTTTCATTTAAAAATAAAGCTTTTTTGTTTGTTTTGTGTATATCAGTCATGCACCACAGATCTCTCTTGTTTCTATCCCAGCATATCATCCAGCAGTTTAGAAGATCACAGTCCGGAGCAGACCGTCCCGCGCGGTCCTGGAGCCATCATCGACTCGTCCCATGTGGAGAAGGCACACATGTTCGGCTTCGTTCCGCTCCGAGACCACCACGACATACACATGACCGACTCTGAGACGTCCGACATCACTGAACCCGTGGACATCTCGGACTCCCCGTCACAGCTCATGGCCAATCACAGCAACCCGGGACCCAGCGGATTCACGCCGATCAAGCAGAGTCACGTGTAGATTTGTCATCTTTGTTGATGACAGCGGCAACTCGAATGCAAACCAGACAGTGAAATATTGGAAGGATTTTTTCTTGTTCTTGTTCTGTATGTTTCTTAGAATGTTGAATTTAAATTATGAAAGAATTTTGTAGTTGAAGCAGATTTTCTAAATGGTTGGTGCTTTAAAAGGTTAAAATGTTAAATAATTCTGAGTTTAAAAATATATATAATTATAAATTTGATTCGAAAATGAATTTGTATTTTTACTGATTTGTGTGTATAATCAAGCAGCTTTAAAAGGCTCCTGGGTGAGTGAATATACATTTTAAAACTTATTATGATCATGATGATGATGAAAGTGCTAAATCTTTTGTTATTTGCTTGTTGATAATGCCATAAAATATACAACTTATGACGAATTGTTAATGGAACCGTTATTTGATAGTTGTGATTGTCTCCCCTTGAGACAAGTGATTGTCTCCCATTGAGACAAATGGTTAAACATGTACTGTATATATTTGTACATATTTTGTGTTGTATAGGGCTGACTTGGAAGATATTACTGTATATAATGTGCAATCCTGTCTAGTGAAATATGTAGTGTGTCTTATCAATGATGTACTGGCATTTGTTACAAGTATTATTTCTAGCAACACTGTACAACATTTTTCTGCGAACAAGGGTTTCATTTCAAATTCTTTCCCATAATGTTATTTTAAAATAATAATAATAATAATAACAATAGTAGACTAAAGTCCTGGGACTTCGGACACTTTTCAGGAGTGGTCCTGTTTATTGCCAATATAAGACATGTGTCGATGGCAAATAACTATTGTAACACCATTTTTGTAACAAAAAATATCATTGTTTTTTTTTTACAAAAGGTTGTACGATACTTTGAAACGAATATAAATCCAACTAGGTGTCAGATCCTGGGACTTCGGTCACTTGTCCTGTGACTTTGGACAGTGGTCCTGGTACATCGGTTATTATAAAAATGAATGATTTCAGTAGCACATGACCATATACTTTAGGTGCATACCCAATTTTCTACCTGAAAATATGCTTGCGCCAAGATACATACATATTCTGGCGACATGTGCTAAACGCAGTTGCAGAAAACGTTGCATTTACTACTTTTTATGCAGATATGCAATTTAGATAGGTTAACGGTCATGTTCGAACAAGGCAATGATAAAATCACGTGGTTTAGTTATTCACCGTCAAAACACAGTCAGGAGGAATGGTAAACATGTATATTAACCCATAAACAGCTGGTTAACGTAAGTGTCCGAAGTCCAAGGACTGTCCGAAGTCACAGGACTCTACTCTAATAATAATCTCTTTTCAATTTCTTTTCAAGAACTGATATGATGCTCCTTGTCACTTTGTCTGTGCATATTATTTTAAAGTAAAATAAAAAAAGAAATAATAATAATTATAAATCATCATTTATGAAGTGCATCCACCGTGGTTATACTGTTCTTATTGAAAGCTCACTGCATAGTTGCGGAAATATGATAGAATATTGTTATAGTTTAGCTATTAAGATTGCATATTTGGGACGGTTCCATGTTTTTGAAAGCTCATACAGGGTAACTTGAAAGGAAAATATTACTTTCTGTCTCAGTGTTATGTATAAAGTAACGGAAATTTGCCTTTCTGATGTGATCATCATAGAATGTGCTGTCTATACCGAGGCATTGCAACCTTACTCGCAGGTTTACTACAACATTCAGTGCTATGGATGTTGCCAGTTTCCTCCTGCTATAAATTGACAAGCCATGATATGTGAAAGAATCTTTAAAGTGTCTTCTGTAAAAAAACAAAAACAAGACATTTCCTTCTAGAACACATAGCTATATCACTCAGATTTTATTGTGCTAACAAGCTAAGCATAACCTGATAGCTTTCTGTATATTGCCACAGGACATAATGCTTAATTAATTAAACGTCTTTGATTTGAGCCACTCTCCTGGATAAATAATATAAATATGTATTTTCAATATTCACCTTGTTCGTACATCAAATGTAACCAATTGATAGTCAATTAGTTATCATGATCATTCATCACAACACATGCTATTTGTTAATATGCATTTACTTTATCTAATTATTGTCTCATTCTCTTTCAGTGTGGGTATAGTAGCTTTAAGGCGACACTCTCATTAACTTTGTATTATAATTGGTGTACAGTAAACAAATATTGTGAAGTGTATGTTGGGGGTTCACTGAGTAATGTAACCTAAAAATATTCTTGGACTGAAAAATAGGTTTTCTCTTCATCAAAATAAAGTGTAAAGACCGTTGAACAGTCTGCAGAATGTAATACAAATAATTATTTATATTTTTCAAAATTTAAACCATCTGGATATCGTTTCACAAAGCTCTCTTATCCTCTAAGAGAGCATAACACTCACTTTGCCAATAGCTAATACACTGCAAAGAGAGCGCTATGGTCCCTTATCGGATAAGAGAGCTTTGTGAATTGATACACTGTTCGATGGATCCGTAAACCAGGGAATCGAATAATTGTGTCCTAAATTGTGTCCTAAATCGAAGTCCTACTCTCTTGTTATAGACTGTAAATGTAGGTTTGGATGAATTTAAACCTGAACACTGTTGAATTAAAAGTACAGAAAAATTAAAACTAATGGACTTGTTTTACAACGATGTACATACAACTACTGGTTGGGGGGTGGGGGAGGGTTTATTGTTGCCAAATGTGTGTTTCACCTTGTATTGTAAATGATGACAGCAACATTTTCAACAGTGGACTTGTCTCCTGTGAATAAATATTGCACCTATAGCACCATTGGCATGGATATTATTTTTCTTCCTTATGATAAATGATCCAATTAGCTAGTATATCATTACTAGTGAATCATTTGTCATTGTCCTTATGTATAAAACTCTTTAACAACTCTGAAATTTTTTGTATGCACATACCTGCCAATGATGTGAAAACATTAGACAAAAAGAAGAAATTGTTCAAAGATTACCGTTCCATTATTCAGTACTTTGAAATTTGTGGAATAAAATTTTGGGTCATTGTACCTTCTCAAAGGCAGCCGAGAATTATTAAATTTATCATTGGTTTTATAATATATTTTGAATATTTCTAGGTTTGAAAATTAAAATATGTATTACAATGTACCTGTTATATACTATTTCAAGGTTACTATAGTAAGGTTATTTTGTCAAAATAATCTCCAGTTTTGTTAGAATTATGGTGATGATAATTTAATCATATAAAATGCATATAAATTAATGAAACTCAGAATTTGGAAAAGGGAAGTACCCGATAAATGTCTGAGCAGTTTAATATACATTTGAAAAATTAAAATCAGAAGCAGTACGAGTTAATATAATTGTAATTTACAATTGGCTAAAAAAGAAACCTGAAATTTACCATATTTGTTTTCCAAAAAAATACATGGGCATTAATTGTGACTGGGTAATTTTGTCAGAATTTTGTAAAAAATAAAAAAGATAATATTTCTACATAGTCAGGGTAAAGGAATTATGTGTACATATAGTTCAATATACACTGCATCTGCAGTTTTGTTAGAATATGGTGATGATGATTTAATCATATAAAATGCATATAAAATGAAAAGTAAAGTAAACTTTTTCAATCACTTTTCCAATTCTCATATTTTTCTTTCCAATTATATCCATAAACACAGCTAAGACCACAATGTTAGAAAACAATATTTATTTAATGTTTTGATACAATTGTATACATGTACGGTATATAATCTGTTTTGTGTTCACTGATAATCTTACAAGCATTAATACAAATTGAGTGTACACTTGATTAGTTTCTTGAAATGCTTGTCCGTTTGACATGTTCATAGATTATTTTCTCTAGTTTGACCAATAAGTACTTTTCTATTTCCTATTTGCTCTATTGTCTCTTATAAATCTCATGAAATGAATCCCACCTTATTTTGTCATAGATTGTTTTTTTTCACACATTAGCCATTTTGGAAAATTGTTTTTAAAAAAAGAAGAAATGATCCCTTTTCATATCATGTTGGGGGCCAAACTATTCATTCATAACTACATGACACTAAATGTTGCTTATTCTGGTAGAGAAAATATATGTTGTGTAGGACCCAGCCATTGGGCCTAGCTGGTCCCCAAAGTTACAAAATGTTTTTGGTAAAATTTCATGCTCAAGTTCAAATTTTATTTCAGGAATTGTGAACAATACTTGAGTTGAGCATGAAATCATAATACAAAAAAAGTATCTTAATCTTGGGGCCAGAAATCTGAAGAAATATTGTTAGTCAAAATCTGTTAATAACAACATTCCTTTATAAAATGTGAGTATGGTGATATTGAAATTAAATTTATTTAAATGTATTTTGTCTAAACCACAAAAATAATGTTGTCACATGGTTATAAATTTATTCTCGCACTGAAAACTTCACCCGTAACCCTCTCCATACTGAAGGCAACTCGAGATGCCCTAACGGGCTGTACCTGTGCCTAATCCAACAGATAGAGGGTTAAAGGTAACCAGAGCTCTTCTGTTTTAGCTAAAGTGTAGAATTTAATCAATGATTCATAGTTTTTAATTTTGATTTGTCTAGATCTTTCACCCCTGATATCAAATTTACCTACTATTACTTTAAATGTATGCATTGTATTGAATTCACAAATCTGTGCTTTGTTGTTGGAATTAATGTATTGTACAATGTTACGACTAGTTTTTAAGACAACAAAAATTATTTGTAATTAGAATTAGTTTGTGTTGAAATTCCTTCCTATATAAGTACACTGTATTTGCACCACCTACTCTGCTTCTCTTTAACCTTTTTTTCTGTTGGATTAACCCTCTCCCTGCTGGATTAGACACAGGGACCTCTCTTTAGGACATTTCTGGTTGCTTCCAGAATGGAGAGGGTTAACCACTATCACTGCTCTGTGGGTGGGCTCCAGCAGTGATGGGGTTAACAATACTGCTGTCGGTCTCGGGGAAGGGGGAGGTCATACCAAGTGTATATTTGTACAGTATGTGGCCGTTCTGGTCAACAATGGCACTTCTATAAGACAGAAGAACTTCTATGGAAATAGTGTACAGTGCAATTTTGTTGCTTCCGATTAAATAAAATACATAGTTGTCGACTTGTTGGATTTTTACTATGGACCATCAATATGGCAGTTTTAGTTGTTAGATCATTTTTGTTTAAGCACAGTTGACAACTTTTTAACTATTATTTTTTACCTTAGTCCTTGACATTGGGAGGTTAAAAAACATTAAATTAAATTACAGTAGACCTAGCATATAACGTACTCATTGGGACCGGCTATTTTTGTCCGTTATACGCATATGCCGTAATTAGCGTTAGACAGGACCGGGACTTCAGATTCAGTATGTTGTAGGCGAGTGTCCAGTTTATGCAAGGCCATTATATGTGAGGTCTGCTGTACGTTTTTTTAAAAAAGATAAAAAATGGTAAATGTTTTCAAAAATGTAAACTGAAGCTTTAAAATCTTTTTGAAAATGAATTGGACAATGTTATCCTCTGTAGTGAGTGAATATGGAGTTTAACGTCGCTGCAGGAATCTTTCACCCATTTGCGACGATATCCTCTAGTATTTCAGATTTATTTACAATGGATGGAAACCTGCAATAATCATGTTGTTGTGGCAAGACACATGATAATTAGGTCATTAAGCATACCTGAATTATCTTTCATTTAATACATCATAAGTGGTATTGTAGTGTGTGTATATCCTCTAGCGAGTGAATATATGTTTCTAGTGAGTGAATATATGTTCTTCATGCAATAGTGCTAGTCATCAGAGCATGAAATCGAAAATTGAGGGTACTGCTTTGGTAGAAAAGTGCAAGCTTATTCTCAAATATCTCCAAAACTAATAGGACTTTTTGAAATATTTAAAGTGA
>JAUTBV010101793.1:0-15770 GCA_032361325.1 Lepetodrilus fucensis | reverse complement strand
TTTACCGCTTTTTAGTTCCTCCTCTGACAATGTCGATTTAAAAATGACACAGTTCAAAAACATTCAGTTTCATTTGCATGCACTTTGAATTTCGGATTTTTATAACAAGAAGCACACGTTTTTAACCACATAATGAGTATTAACTATAGTAAGATTTAATATCGTGGGTTATTTCTAAACCACATAATGATAATTAACTATAGTAAGATTTAGTATCGCGAGTTATTTTAGTATACTAGTATTACTGAATACTGTCCAAGTGCAATTTGTATTGCTTTGTATAATGCCACGGAATATCTAATTTGATATATCCACGATATATCTGACAGATACGGTAGAGCAAGTAGGATGCTTTCGATGATCCTACTCGTATTCTAATAATAGTAATTGTCCGAATTCCGTATGTGGCTGAATGTGAAACACATCATCTGGATTTGGTAATGACATTCGCAGGTATAGGATCGCTCCTTAACGCAGCATGTTCATCAACTGAATACTTTTATTGCGGAAGCAGCGATCATTGTTTACCCCAAATAAATCTAACCTCTGGGAAAAGTCGAAACCGATTTCTATGTAATAACATATAGACGAAACTTATTTATTGTTTATTAACTGGCATATTATTAGGAGAAATCGTCACACATCAGGTCAACGACACATATATATTTACATATGATATACAAACTAAAATGCCAATGAACCTTTGCATCGTGTTTATAAGTATATGCATTTCCTGAGATTATATACAGCGGAGTATATGAAATATGTGTTTGGCATAAAAGTGACAAGGTTAATACAGCTATATCAAAGGTTGAAGAAATACTCACATCTTTATACCATTCCTCCACGACGCTGCCAAAGAGCGAATGTATTGTCTGAGATCTGAAACGTCTCTTCATATACTAGTAATGCAAACAGCGCATCCCGGATTGGTCGGGGTGTAAGCCATGAAAACGTACAATAGATGGGATGTCTATATGGGTTACGTTCAGATTTAAGTCTATGACCTTTAGGGAACGATAATGGATGAGTGATAATACTTACAGCATGATGATATAACGTACATTGCCGTAAATTTGATAGAATTCTAACAAATTACACGATATATAAAGGCATATATTCTCCAAGACATGACAAGATCCCGAGGTTACAAAACCTATTTGAGTACGATTTAATGCTTAACTCGGTTTTGTTCACAAATTCTCATATAAAAGTTAAGCTTGAGTATAAAATGGTACTCAAAATGTTTCGTAATCTCGGGGACTGATTCCAAAGTTGCGAAACTTGTCTGAGTACTGTTTGGTGCTCAAATACGATTTTGCACAAATCCCAATGAAATATTTGAGTTGAGCATGCCATCGTACTCACACAGATGTCATAACATCGGAACCGGATTCTGTGGATAAACATGTGGTCCATCATTATGTTGGTATTGGTTATATTGAGTCATAAGTACGAGCAACAAACAACGCTGTCAATTTCGATGCTCCTTCACTTCGACTTTATTCACACATGAATTGCATATTGACATATTATCCTTTTAGGCTTGGCAGAGAGTCGTAGAAAATAAGACGTTTGCCGTCAAATGAGAATTCTCAACAACTCGGCAGCTAGGAGTGCTAACTGGAGGCAATATAGTAATTAAAAATTACATGTTGGTTCGAAAGATTATTTAAATTTAATTAGATGGAACCGACGGTAGCTAGCAACTCATATCACACGCTGATCACTGAGAATTACAAGTAACGAGCATTGACGAGCTTATTTAACTAAAATAACAATATCAGCATTGGATGTAATATGTGTGTGCGCGCGCGCATGTGTGTATGTGTGTTTATGTATGGATGTATGTGTGTGCGTGTGTGTTTATGTGTGTGCGCGTCTGTGTGTCTGTATGCGTGTGTGTGTGTGTGTGTGTGTGTGTGTTTGAATGCATAATTATGAGAAATGAAACATGGCATCAGTAAGAATGTTGGCAACTAGCATACACGAGCAACAATCAGTCCCAAATGTTCCTGGCTCTAAAGAGTCATACATGTCGTCATACGACGTTTCAAGACAATAACGTAGTTATTTGTATAATATCTAGCCTTAGGCTTAAAGGAAGACGAGTTCATCGCAGCGAATTTCCATGCAACAGTACCTATTTAACGGCACGTGACTAGTGCAGTACGTTTTCCTAGGTTCAAATGCCACTGATACAATTGGTGTCCAATTTTCCAAACTTTGCAGTCTCCATCAATCTGACAAGCCCCAAGTGAGAATGTGAATGCTGTAAATTAAAAAAGAAAGTCGTGGAAATTGAAGTAAATTGGTAAATCGATACGATGAAGAATACAGGTTGTAGCAACGAAGGAATGCGTATTTAGCAATATAGTACAATAGGTTCTCAACAACAATCATCAGATCAGTCACATCTGTAAGGAATCTGTGCGCATGATATCAAATACAATTTTAACCTTTAAATATACAGTGCTATTTAGTAGTCATGATAGGACGTACATTAACAGTTAGCTTAATTGAATATAAACTAGTAACCCAGAATTCAACAATAAAACGGTCAGTATATTACAGTCATAGGCAGTGGAATGCTTTATATCAATTATAACAAAAATGGACGATGATAACAGAAATGGACAGAGTATGGCAACTTTCACAACATAATATCACCACATGAGCCCAACTGTGAAGGATGCGATTAAACTAATTTTAGTTTGTTGTATTGCTTCTTTATGTATATCTATTTAGGTTTTCCCTATAAATTGCGTGGTTTTGTACATTACTATAAAAGAAAACAATTTAAGTGCATTTCTAGGTAGCTTTATCTTTAGGAATATGCAAAGGAATATACAAGCCTCACATCATCTAATGTGAGGTGATTAATCAATTTATGTCATGATCAATAACGCTACAATTTATGTTTTGAAACCTAATGTTACTAAAAACATTGATTTATAATCACTTTATATTTAGGTACAAACATATACACAAATGATATTGATAGACAGTGGAATATAAATCAGACCCAAACGATGCATAACGCATGAAGACATAAAACATTTACCATGATATATTTCAAAATCGACAGACTATTGTCTTTATCTACACATTTTGATATACATGTAAAGTTTATATTTACATTGACCCGCCAGTCTTGATTGAGTAATGTTTCTCTACAATTGTAATTAATATATATTTGCAACTAAAGTACAGTATCGCCCAAGGCTAACTTTTCTGGATGTTTTTGTGTTTCCAATATTATAACTAGGATCTGAACTGTCTAACTGATAAGATACTAGTACATGTTTCATCCACGGAGACAAATCACATATGTCTTCTGTCTAGTCATGCAGTCTGACTACTCGCGATGAGTATGAAGCACACATTGTGGAGCGGCTCTATTGTAAGGCCGTTCTGAACTTATACAGAGATAAATCCATAGGTAACAGTGCAACAATCTGGACCTGGACGTGTACCCGTGCGGACACTACTTGACCTTGACCTCTGCTATTGCTCTCAGCAATTATACCGAAAGCTCGACGAAAGATTTCAAATCAAGATCTTAGAACTGCGTGTGGGTTGTATAAGCAATAACATGAATACCCTGCACCATCATAAGATTACCCACGAACAATGGACATGATCATCAACCCAACAGATACTGTGCTTCATTATATGGCGACGGAAATGCTATGCACAATGTAATCTGCTTGTGTACGAAAGCAGACCAGAGGTCTTGTGAAGATTATGCCAAGGCCAATGCGCAATATCGAAAACATGTCCAGCCATTGTTATTAAACGCGTTAGGAATAAAGCACCAATGGGAATCGCCCGTTACTCCCACGTGATCGGGTTCCTAAATTTGGGCGGAGGAGCACTCCTACATCTTCGGTGTGGCCAAGTTCGAGATTTCTGTACCTGTCGTTCATTCAGCGACAGCTTCTGAATCGTCACGGATTCGGACACCCAGTCAGGGTGAATGACAAAATAATCCCTCCGCGGAGTGCAAGGGTTGAACAGCCCGCCGTCGTATTCATACGACGATGACGGACGTTTGCTGGCGTCGTCCTCAGTCTTACTGGGCGACGTGGTCAGAGACTTGCTTTTCTTGCTGGTGATGGGCCGCGGTTGTCCAGATCCTCCGCGGAGTGGCTGCTGCAGGAAGTTGGAATTAGGGAAGCTCTGGCTGTACCAAGTGCACGATGTCTGGTTCCTCTTCTGGTAGTTGCTCGCTTTCCTGTCGGCGGCGTCCATTTCCCCCGAGCCCAGCGTTATCGTCCGTACGTTGAGAACCTTCCGCGGGGTGCTGCAACACGGAACAGACAGTGTGTTAGGACCAACAGTCAGATAGGGTATTAGTGTGACATGAACATCAGTTAAGATTAATAGACAAAGCATCATGATAGTCAATGATACTGATCATATCTCATTATACATTACAAAACAGAAGTTGATAAAAGTATGGCAAAACACCACGTCAGAGCAATACTGTGACATATCTGATAATTATTGGTGATGTCAAGAAATAATCGTAGAGGTTGACGTATCAGTGCCTTTCTATTGACAGTCAAACGCAGTATTATTGCAATACAAATACAAATATAAATATATTAATATATATTTCGACCAACAGTTAAAGGCATAATATCACAGATGGTTGACCGATATAGTGGTCTAGCACGGTTTTACCTAAAAATAAATGTATTTGTTTTGACTACACAAGTACTTTATACAACCAGTTACTTATTCCACATGTCGCACTAGTTATCAACATTTTATTTTTTATTAATATTTATTAATTTGAACGACTCGCACATAAATGGGGCCAGTGGTCGTGACAGTTACTTTGACCGTGTTCACTGAGTAGAGTTAGCTCCCTTAGACAGTAAACCATAGCACATGTGAGATTGGACGTATTTTATACTGGTTATACCAGGAAGTGTAAACTGCATTGGAATTTTACCTATCCTACAGCGGTAAAAATATATTTGGAGGTACAATAGCGATTATGTGTATCCTGAGCATGTACTTTGCATGTTTAACTTAATCTGTGTCAGACTGTGATATTATGCTTTTAAGTACGCATTGGCCAGTCATAGCGCCCCAGTATCCACATTTCGCTGATCATTACGATGACCTCCTAGTTAGTGGATACGAGAACTTCCTCATAGATTGTCATGTTGTAAAACGAATAAGACTCATTGTGTTACCATCAATATACACATAGGCTAATAGTGCATACGCATACATATAACTGTGTAATTGTTACTATCTACCAACAGACACATACATTATAGTATTGTTTAATATAATAATCAATATATTTCAAAGAACAGTGATATATACTGAATTGAGCTTCAGTTCAGACCATATCATAGTACAACGATACATAATACTTTGAACTCAGACAATATTTGTACATGCATATATATTTATGTTACATGCTTGCTAATCTGGACGAGGAATAGAAAAGGTAGTATTCTATGTTTGTCGACTGTATAGACTCTTCCTATACATATCGCAGATCCTTTCCGCGTTCCCATCATACTACACACCAACCATTGTCCGACCTAGAGGATTTCATGTTGATGTTTCCATCCAATGATATGGCCCTGCTTTTGTAGAAGATAAAGCAGAGGCTTAGCTCCACGAATATAACATGTTCCAACCTTATCACTCTGTACACCAGTATGTCAGTATCACAGTGGATCCAGTCACGGATATCCCCGAAATTATATACCGTTTTATTGGCCGCCCTGCGTAATTGTTATGGAGAAAGTTTACGCGCACAGATGTGAACATGCATATTGATTAATAAATCCAGTCGTTCTGATTACTTGTAATACACACCATGCACCGCTAAGTGCTGACTAGTTCCACATGTCACAGCTGATTCCAGAGTATTTCAGAATTGACTGATTAAAAACACTCATGATCGATATATAATGAAGCCAAGATCTTGTACGCAATTGAACATAATTGTGCTATGCTAGAACTAGACCAAGTACCCATGGGTTGACTATACAAACGCAGCTACACTATAGAATGTTCTTATTTCTATTCTGAATTTGAAGTCATAATTAAATGAAACACGACATGTATGTAATACAATGTTTGCTGGATTTCTGATTGTCTATCCAATAGTCATATTTATATAAGTGGTCTTGAAGGAAATTACATTTTCTAATTGTTTTCACATTCAACATTGAATGTTCTTTAACATAATTTGCACTTCACATTTCTTTTTCGAATTCACTTAGTATACCCATTATGACAGACGCGTTATGTTTCTAGTCAGCACGGTAGCCTGTACCAAATACCTTAACATATTGGTTCATTTTCTTTACAAACACAACGCTCATGTTCAAGTTGGTACCGGTATTTATATGAACTTGACAGGAATATACTGATCTTCCCATTGTAATGTTTGCCTATACTGAATCATGGCTACAGTTATTCCTCACCTGTATGTATAGGGAATTACAGTACTAACACTAGTGGAAGGGCATTACTAGCCGATTGTTGATGTAATTAACACCCTCGGGCCACACAATCCTGCAGGTGCTACGACGTTACGACGTTAAAATAAACCGCCTCTGTATTTTTTCTCCCCTAAGACAGCGTCTGGCTGGCACGATGAGTGATTCAGCATACATGCAATGACTTGCAATGACTTGCAACGCCACCGAGTGAGGCCTCTGTACACGCAACGTAACGGGTCTACTTCATCGCTATCGATCACAAGCAAGCCAGAATGCCTGGTGGTTTAAAGATCATATCGACCTTGGCCGTGGTATTACATCGGCGGCGAGTCTGGATAGGTATTAACGTTATCTGCATGTCACGATCAAGATCTGGGCATTGTTATGCTACTATTCCACACAGACCACGAATACCACGAATCGCTACGAATTGATATATTTTAGGATGCGTAGTTGAATCGTAATCAGTTCGTGAAGTTCTTAATATAACTGATTCGTATTTATTCGTAGTCAGTTCTTGCAATTCTTGATGCCTCAATTCCACACAGACCACGAATCCCACGAATCGCTACGAATGGTTACATTTAGGATTCGTGAGTATTCGTGGACGTTTGCACACTATGCCTCTATTCCACACAGACCACGAATCCCAAGAATCGCTACGAATGGTTACATTTAGGATTCGTGAGTATTTGTGGACGTTTGCACAATATGCCTCTATTCCACAAAGACCACGAATCCCAAGAATCGCTACGAATTCCTGACGCTACAACACACTGCTGCAGGAGCTGAGGGTTGAAGATTAAAATTGAATTCGTGACTATTCTTGACAGTTCGTATGTGTATGTGTATACAACAGTTAAGAATACGTACGAATGCCTACGAATCGATTACGATTCAGTTTCGATGCCTAAGAATGCACTACGAATTAACTACGATGTTTTGGAATCGGGAGTTAAAGCTTTGAGCTGTTCACAGCAATTGGACCAGAAATTTGCAAAATTCCACGAATACTGACGAATACTTACGAATTCTAAATTTAACAATTCGTAGCGATTCGTGGGATTCGTGGTCTGTGTGGAATTGAGGCATTAGATGGGTATGAGGTAATACCTGCATACATGCACCTACAACATAGGTCTACGTGCAGCACATTGATCAACATTTCAATAGGAATCCTTATGTAAACACTGCACGACCAAAACGGCGTTGAATGTAAATATAGGAAGCATGTGGCTATATTGAGATTCACCATTGTGCGATAGATATTGCACACATGGACAAGAACGTCTTCAAAGCTCGTATGTATGGCATGCATGATAGAAATGCCAAAAGGAAGTCCTATATGTCACATGCAGTTACATTGGAATGAGAGGAGAGGATAACTCTCAAACTACTGTCTGTGTTACGGTAAGACGTACACTTCACGGCTGGTACAGTTAAACTTACGCATGATAACACTACAATACGTATGTCTAGCATAATTCCAATGTTTGCACGCTCATATCATCCCCTATATTTCCACTTGCCATCATTGTCAACATACACGATAGTCGTGGTCAGTGACATGACGCTTTGAACATGTGTAAGATAGATTATTGAGTAAGACAACAACACTTTATACCAGTACATTGACATTTGTGACCCCTGCACAAGCTGTGCTTCTTGTATACCGTATCTGGGTTAATAACAGTAAACACAAGACTGTACTGTTCTACACTACTTGGAACACAGGCGCAGTGAATAACCAAACATTTGGTGGAGAGTTAACAATTCAATTCAATTCAATGTATTCTCGAAAACCATCAAATGGTGGTACATGAGAAAAACATTCAATAATGTATATACATGTGTAAATACTAATAGTGGTCAACAAGAGTGATGTTTTAGATATACCGTTATTTTATATTTTAATTGGAAGACGTAGACACATGGATGTCAACGGGTTTCAGGTAAAGTGAAATTCACCTACCGAGCGTATCTGGATCTATATTCCGTGGTGCCATCAGATGACAAGGACAACGTACTGAAACTCCTCCTCATGACTCTAAGAAGCTGCGTATCACAGACAATATACACGATGCTAAACAGAATAGTTGTCACAGAGCACGAAACTGAACAGAATACTTGTCACAGGGCACGAAATTGAACAGAATACTTGTCACAGGGCACGGAATTGAACAGAAACTGAACGGAATAGTTGTCAGGGCGCGAAACTGAATAGAATCGTTGTCACAGTGCACAAAACTGAACAGAAATTGAATAGAATAATTGTCACAGGTTACAAAACTGAACAGAACAGTTTTCACAGACAGTACACACGAAACTGGACAGTATAGTTGTCACAGGACATAGAACTGCAAATATTAGTTGTTACAGACAATTCACACGAACTGATCATGAACAGAACTGTCATTCTATTCTACACTGCATTTAAAGTTTGAACACCATGTGATTACCAAACCAAATTACGGTTGACATTACATCAGCGAGTGTACACGAGACCATGTTATCACGTTACATTCTGGGCACTCTCAGGGTTGTGTTTTAGATTATTTGGTGACAGGATGCAAGTCAATTTATCGTCACATCCACTTACACGGTAGACCTGACATTTGTTTTAAATAGAAACGGTATAATTCCGGTATAGTCTACATCAAATAAAAAATGTAACATTATTTGACGGTTAAATAATGATAGTACAAGGACAAGCTAAAGACTAGGCTAGCCATAAAACGTGATCGTGTATATTATCTGTAACAGGATAATAATAGGTGATTGTATGACTTCCTCAAGATACAGATTCAGCGAATGCTTTTTCATATCCTACCTATATGAGCACCGCATGTTTTAAAAGGCTATAGGCCTATATTTAGAAGATGCGTATGTCTAATAACTAGGTATATATGATTCGAATTGAATGATTTAAACAAAATAAATCCTCGGGGTTATACAACATACAAATAACACAGTTCACAATGCATAAACATGCATCACGAGAGGGGATTGACAAACTATGAATATTGAATTAAGAAAATGTATTATATTCTTTAACTTTACATTCCAGTAGTGGTATTCTATTGAATGATTACGTTGCTTCGCACAAGCAAGCCGTGCATATTCCTATAAACAATGAATTATTCGTTTATATTTATTATATTCCTTTTAAGATTATCAAGATTATCTTTTAGGAGATTCCATGATGTATGAATGCTAGATGTTGAATGATTGTTTTCAAGCACTATTGGATATTCTTGCATAGAACATTTTCTTACATAATTATTGTCATCATAATTCAGAAACCATCGTAGGTATTATATGGTACCTGAATATTGCTTCATAAATGAATTAACTATGGTTAAGAAATCTACTCTAACATGGACATTGCCACATTGCCAACATTAAGCCATATCCTTGTAGGGCACACGAGCAATAGTCCGCAGTACCATTCTATAGTGTAACAAACATACTACCTGCACCATAGTGTGACAAGCAACCCTATGTAGTGTGACAAGAAACCCTGAACTAACACTACATGTACTCTGTGGTGTGCCAACACACATTACATGTATTCTGTAATATATGACATGACACACTGACTGTACTCTGTGGTGAGACAAATACCACTACATGTACTATGTAATGTGGCATGGCACTGAACTGTACTCTATAGTGTGTCAACTAACACTACATGTACTATGTACTGTGATATACACACTAACTACACGTATTCTGCAGAGAGACAGTACGTGTAACACTAATGGTGATGGCGGATGCATTTCGTTACACGGATCAATATCACCAATCAGGTTTTTTTATGTGTTGGAATACCGACATGTCGTGCTCATCACAAACCAGTGCCATACCTCTCTCTCGACAGACCGTTAGCCTGTCCGACCTCTTTTATAACGTCGAACTTTGACGGAAGTGCTGTCCAAGGTCGGGGCCGATTTCCTGGGGTCTGCCTGGACCCCTTTGAGGACTGGCACAGGGCTCGTCTCTTGTACGAACGCCATAGTTGCTGCTGTCTTGCGTCTGATTTGTCCTTCTCGTAGTGCTTCTTGTAGGCGTGCAGGGCCTTGTCCATGATGTAGTCGTACTCATTGTCCACATCTGAAAGCAAGACAAACAGCATACACACGTACGTACCACAACACAGGCTGGATGGAAGCTTTGTTCTATAATACTGTCATCGTCTAGCGTGACTGGCATTCGTTCAGTGAGCCGCCATTTTGTGCAGGGATTCATGGACTATACGATCAATATGATAATGGAGACATAATATCGATCGACATAATTAATTCATAGAAGATGTTGCCCGCGTTCTTCGGCAAATGCGTGCGCTTCAATCAATTTGAAGCTCGGGGATTGTAATAAAAGTCAGAATGCATTAATGATGAGGATGGTATATTTACTGAACGTAGAACAGGCGATGAACGTCTTGGGAATTGTTACATAATTTATTTGGATATTTTATGTAGAGGTACAAATGGTACATGTCACTGCACTAAATGTCTCTACGGTATTTACAGGTTTGATTAATTCAACGTTTTACGACCAGACTACATGTATAGCTGTATCCTTTATTAACTTATGTAAAGGTATATACGGGGTGATTCTTAAGTCACGGAAATGCGCATACGATTATAAACATTTGTAATTTAACGCTATGGATGTTGCGAGATTCCTTCTGTCCAAAGCCGTGATATAAGTGAACGAATGTTGAAAGTGACTCTAGACCCCTATTACAATTAAAATTTAAAAAAATATATATTCTGCGATATATTAGTATCGATTCCATTTTCGAAATTTTAAGAGCAGCTGATAACTCTTCGGTTTTCTTTTATTTGAACCACCTGTGTACATCCAATATATATATATTATATATAAATATATATATATATTATATATAAATATATAAATATATATAAAAGGGATGTATGAATTATTGAATACAATAGCAGTAAATTTTAATTGTTATTCAAATTTGTAGATAAAATGTCAATATACTTTTTACACACAATCTGAATGTGTATGTGCAGGTTTAGATGCTATGGATGGCTGAAACTTGGATACATTAGTAATGTTCATCTGAATTTAAATTTATTCAGCCTAAATATAAATCACGTTAGGGTTAAATTGAAATCGTTGGGGTGAGCAGCTCGTAACTTCCAGCCAATTCAGATTACCCACGGTAGTAGAATATATCGGGGGTAATATACTTCTAGAAGCTGCCAAGAAATTACGAGACATTTAAAGTACCATTTCATGTTCACGCTCAAATTTATATGGGGAATTTTGAACAAATCTTTCAGTTGAAATTCTTACTCAAAATAGGTTTCGTAATCTAATTAGAAACTGTGAATGATATACAGTTTTGATACATACGCTATGGACAATTATAATATGGGCTTTGTCGGATTTAAAACTCTTAACAATGGCGGTTTGTATTTGGCCCGTCATTTTCATTTAATGATAAACCTAATCTCGCAATATACACACTGTGTAGACTAGACGACTATCTGTCTCAATGTATTTGCGTTTTGCTACGCTTAGCACATTTAATGGTCACGTTTATGTATAGTTTCAGCGTTCAGCTAAGAATAGTTTACGTTGAGTAAAAAACATTTACTGTATTAGGATTATATAGATATGTAATATTTTCTTTAAGCTGATATTTTCAGGGGATAGACAATAGACACTACACATTATTGTATTTTCGAGAGGCAAATTTATTTTGGAGAGGTACGGCACAGTTAGTTTCGTAAAGAAGGAGATAAATAATGGTATAAATGTACAAGCGTGTACATAATACAAGAAACCATAAATACACTACATCACTTAGAGATAAAATTGCCCAACATAAACAACGATATCTACCCGGAAGATACAACTCATTCAACAAGGTGATTGATGTTGGTTTAAAAGCATCTCGATGTTACGGTTCTTCCGGGAAATTAAAGGAGTCAGATAGAATTGTCCTAGGCTTCCTCTACATTAAATAAATATATATTATATGCCAGAACATGAAATGCAGTCTAGCTATAGTTTATTAAGTACGCTCCATGTTGTTTATTACTAGTATGTTTCGTTTCCCCTTGCTAACTCACATGCACAGATAATTAGAAACCAGCACCACATTTGGCACACAGATATAATATTATATGGTCACTATACTACAAGCATTCTAGT
The DNA here is from genome assembly GCA_032361325.1 of Lepetodrilus fucensis. Taxonomy (NCBI): domain Eukaryota; kingdom Metazoa; phylum Mollusca; class Gastropoda; order Lepetellida; family Lepetodrilidae; genus Lepetodrilus; species Lepetodrilus fucensis. Next base: position 3,096 of record JAUTBV010101793.1, on the reverse strand, counting down.
CTATAGAACCACCTCAGCAGCCCCACCTGGATTTAGGTGGACTATTCTAATTCTAAGATGTATATAGGTTTATGATCTTGAGATGGTAGGGGCTTGTATATTTAATCAATAGAAACATCTTATTAAATACAATGTATGATTAGTGACTCTAACGACCATCATGGCTAAAATTACGAGCCATCAGAGATTACATCATGTATATCTTTGGATCTAGTTGAAATATTGCAATTCCTATTTCAGTTATGTAAGGATGAGATCCTTATACCGGTAGATTGGCTTTTTGTCATAATTTGATCTTTACACATTTTAATAAAGTAAAAGTGTGATCTGTGATATCACACTGTGGTCGTAATAATGTCTGTAGTAATGTGGTACTCAATTATACTGATAACATACTGTAACGAACGTATGTGATCAAGAGGTACACTTGAATCATACATGAACTAAAAGACTGAACACGTATGCCGTTATGAAAGCAAATAATAGGATTACGGGAGAATGGAACCAACCATGCAGTGCTCGCATGTTTACTGCAACACAATTTGCTATAGTAGTTGCAGGTTACGCCTGCTGAAACTGACAAGCCATGATATGAACGGATTTAACTTGAAGGCGGCTTTTAACCTCAAAACACGTAAGTGGAATATCACTTTAATATTAAATGAATCGATGTACTGCAAGGTAAGATCAACAACTTTGTGTAAAATAAAGTATCTTCCGAACGAACATTTCATTAGAGTGGCGCATATGCATAAACATGCCCAAAGAACCAACAACATTCTACGGTCTAATACTTTCTAACCGTGCACAAGACAAATATATCTAATTTACAGTACACAATATCTCAACATACACGTACACGCACAGCTACGTACCGCTGTCTGAACTCGATGACATCGTATAGATCTAATCATGAAATGTCATGTCCATCGCACGTGTTATCCGAAGAATTATACATACGATATATGATAAAAACAAAAGAACAATATGTTGGCATTTTCTTCGTAGTTGGAACGGTAAGTTATAAACGCTATGCTGCTCGACTCGGATCTCACGGAAGCGTAACGAAGGGAAACAGGCGGAACTCTTGACGGAACTGTGATGCATTATTTATATTCCGCGTCACTTCTTTCTCTGCTTGGGGCTTTTTAGGTTAATTACAACGGCACTCATTAAAGACGTGATTTCCCAATGTGTGTTTGATTTACCGCTAATCGATGCATCGATATTCGCGAGGCACGGATATGAAAAGACCCCGATTAATATGGTTATAGTTGTGGCATGGATATCCGCGCAATGGCTTGGTTTTGTGTCTTGATCCTTTAACATTGATTGATCACTGGTGGCAGAAATATCACAAATTGGTCGGTAATGCTAGTAAATCCCAGAAATAATTCTTCATAAACAGACACATAATAGCATTAACGATTCTGTGGATATATCAGTATAAGCGTTAATGATGCTATTAACGTATGTGTCGTTAAACACGAATATAAAGTAAATTGCATTTGATTTATAAATATGCAATGCCATGTGGAAATCAAATAACCCATCTTTGCCTTTGATTATATACTGATGAGCAAAAGAAACTAAGCATCGCCTTTATCTAGCAGTAAAGTAAATCTAGACCACTGATAACAGTTATTCAACGTGCATTTAAGTAATAATGCATTTGTGGACCAACATAACAATATTTTGTACGATTAATGCAGGATCTGACTAAGTTACATTCGGATAAAGACATGTAGGGTCAAAAAGTAGTTTTTCACATGAAATGGTCATGGTAGCTTCTTGATTTAACCAGTAGAGATGGTCTATGGGTGACATGTCCGGAGAGCTGGCAGGACACAGCTGCCACCGACGTAACGTCCTAACCATTGGCGTCTTGGTTGACGATGTCGACGGTCAAGGTCATTCCCTGGAATGGTCTATAGGCCCAAATTTAATAAATATGGTCTCTTCATGACACAGTGACACGACTGAAAGGGTGACCTAATGCGATGGGAGCACATTATGTAACCAGGAGGAAGCGATTGCGTAGGTGCATATTCGTAAATAGCGATCCTCCTGATGAGTCATAACACGTGGTCTGTTGCTTCTAGCCCTGTCCCTTGTTTGTTCTGTTGGGCTGAATCGGCGTTAATGATTGGATATCGTAATTTGATCTTATTGCGATAGGTGCATGTATAGCTTCCATATTTGCCATTCTGATCGTTCCTTTTCGTTGTTTGTGTGCTACTCTGGGCACATTTCTTGTGTTTCTTTTGTAAATGTGGTACCTATCTGTTGATTGATTCGCGTTTTATGCATTCATATCATAGGCATCCTGATTATTTACAAAATTACTTGTTTTCCACTAATTTAGTAAAAAAGTTTTTTGACAGATTTCACGCGCCATTCTTGATTGGTTCATGATGGTTATGTTTGGGCGATTCTTTTCAAGTTGTTTTTAATTATCAGTTGCGTCTGTTACAACATAAAATTTGATTTTACCAATGATTAGTTTATTTTGCTCCTTAGTTTATATACGGTGTACTATATAATATTATTAACTTTATTATTACTTCTTAATGCTTGCATGCTTGCCTTGTATCATCTATCAGATGACTACAACGGTAATCCGAGTGTAATAGTACTGATGAAGGGGTGTCTACTAGAATGTGTCGTTTAATGCTATTAAACAGTAGATATAGTATCTGTGGAGGTCAAATTACATTATATCGGTCGACCATCTTTGATTGTACTCATTTAGTATGTTAAAAGTAAGCTAGTGAATATTAGATAGCACTAATAAAGTTTGTGAAATAAGATAGTATACTCTAGGCTACTAATGAAAATTCAACCTTACGTCGCATAAAACCACCAATCAACAAGTAACACTATTAATATTTAACATAAGTGTAACTGAAGTTGAAACTATAGTTTCAGTATGTTCTCATTATACTGAATTAAAACGAAGTAACAGGAGATATTTTTTATTTTTATATTTATTTATTTGGGGGTGGGGGTGGGGGGGTGGGTAAAGTCGCTTTCTAGAATCTTTCACTAATATCACGACTTGTCAGTTTAGGGCAGGAGGAAACCCGCAACATCCGT